>WWET01000489.1:437594-453158 GCA_011038615.1 Limnodynastes dumerilii
TATATTGCACAGCTTAACTACTAAGTGTAAATGAACTTAAACATTAAGTTACAACACAAAACTCTGAAGATGAAGAATGCAACCAGAGGGAATATAGAGAGCTGAGAAAAGATGTACGAGAATAGTTTACTGTCTTTTTAGCAACTAGTACAGTATGTTGTTAATACTAATAGTTATTACTCACCAACAACAAGGCAAATTGGGAGAAGTAATCTGAATATTAGTCCACACACAACTTCTGATGCCATCACTTCAAGGACTTTCTTTTTTATATAATATTCAAGATGAAAAGAAAGCAAAAAGCACTGAGCGCCAGCTGTTAGTCTTCCATAACCTTTATGTCCATCCAAGGGCAGAGCTAAAACCGTCTAGCATCTCTTTGGAGCAGGCTATCAGCAATGTCCTTGCATCTCCAGGACATTAAATCCCAAGTAGATCAGGGTCCTTGCTCCTGTTTCCTTGCACCCTCTTGGAGCAGTTTATTTTGTTTTGCTCAGTGTAAGGAGTAATCATGTTTTCCCATAACAGGACAGAACATAATGAGCTGATCTAAATTGATATGTGCAGCCTAAATTTGTGTCTATAGAATACTTGTTTTTTCTTATATTCCAGACAAGATATGAGATCCAGATCTGAGAAACATCAGACACTCTCCATCAAATATCCCAAGAGGACCCAATGCTGAGTGGCAAAATGCTTAGAAGATTCATCCTAGAAGCTGCTGTGTCTCTTTGCAATATGTAAGGTCGTGGCTGCTATCGAAGCTCCAAGGGATGATGCAGTGTCACTAGATAACAGTCCTGGAACGCAACAGCCACTCCTCATCACACTGCACTGCCCTGACTTTACAGGCTCTTGTCAGTGGCACACACTAGTACCTCAATGAAACTTTGCTGTCCCCGCCTTATACAAGCAGATAGCAATGGCCAATGGGGAATTTGGGCCTGAACATTGTTGGCCAATTAGGCGGAGAGGTGGATGATATTTCTGACTCAGACTTAAAGTCTGCATTTTGAAGAGGGGTGTTTTTTATTCCATAAAATGATACACAGCGAGTGGTAAGTCATACATAGAGTAATGCATTGACAGCAAATATTTATCTCTATATGTATTACTGTATACCAGTGTGTATGCACTGAGTAACCAGGAGGGGGCCTGGGGTAAGGTTTCTACCTTCGACTATCGGTCGTATTTAATAAGTAGAGAGAGACAAAAATTGCAAAGAAAACAGCTGTTTTCTCTGCTTTCTTTTATTTAACATAGACACATTGTCAATGTAGACCAACGTAGACCTCTGTTGCTTTTCAGAAATAATTTTATGGTTATGGCATTGATATGACATGGAACAATTTTCTCAAAAAGCATCTGAAAATAGCAATGCCTGTAGATTCCTACTTTCCCTGTGATCCCCTCAAAGCCGCTTTTTCAGAATACACGCTTCATGCTTAAGTGACTGAGAAGAGGCTACTGAGGATTGCCATGGATTACAGGACTGGGAAGTATTATTAATGGATGAAGTTTGATGCTGCTTAATTGTTGGTGTGACTGATGATAGTAAGACTGGCTGCACGATGTCATGAATGAAGCTCCTCCTCTATGTACAGAGTAGTGTGAAGAAAGGCATTCCCCCTGATTGCACTGGAAAACCTGGCTGATTAGGACTGTCAACCACAGTCAGGACTGCTCCATCAAGGTGGCTAGATACAGTGGCCCAGATTCACAGATAATAACGCAAGGGGACTCAAGCCACTTGTTTAAGTCCCCTTGCTTGTAACATCTGCACATGCGGGCGCCAGATGTTACATAACGGAACTCCAGGAGGGTAGAATTTTGTTCCTCATGGAGATCCATCCAATGGTGTGGAGTTTGCCTTTCGCATGGGTCTGTCATGCTAATAAGGCAAACGGTGACATAAAGCATATCCACGCGGATCTGCGTTAATACGAACGCAGATCCGTGCGGTAAAATTAAGGTTGGGGGTTATGAACACAGAAGTCCGGAAGCGGAGTGACAACCTCTTCTGTGCGTAATGAAAAAACCCTCCTACAGAGAGCATGCGGGGAACTGAATCTGGTCCAGTGAATCTAGTCAGAGAACAGTGGCTCGCCACCAAACATACTCATCTGAATTTTATACTCTCAATGGGGTAGATCCAGAACTACGTGTGTGCGTACGTATTTTAGCGGTGCGTATTTTCGTACACGTAAGGTCAATACACTCCCCACGGCACACCCCTTGCCCTGACGTATTTTCGGAAATTACGCGACCCAAACCCTACCTTAACTTTTCCTAACGTAACAGAATACGTCCGCTAACGGGCGTACAGACTACGCGAACGTACGCAGCTTAGCACGCCCATACTGTACACTTTAAATACCTTTTATATAACATATAATACATTTAGAGATATCTGAAGATTATATTTTTAGGGTCTTTGTTAAATAACCTTTCCTACATGGTTACCATCTAAATTAGAATAGGGTGGTGAGGCAGGGATGAAGACTGAAAAATACCCCAAAAACTAGATATCTGCAAATTTTTAAGATATTGTTGGGGCATTGTGGTTTTGAAGTTAACTTGATGATTTACATTCAGTAATAATACTTTAAGTATGATACTAGAGACATGGGGGAATGGGTAAGGTGAGCATGTGGGTAAGCAAAACTGGTCCTCTAGGATGCAAAAGTGTGTGTGTTTTTGTGTGTGAGTGTGGACTTGGTAGGTGGTGATTTCTGTAGAAGGATGGAGAAATACATGAGACTGAGACTAAACACACATTAAAGTGCATTTCTTGATACAGTAATTGGGATGTACTTTAGACTTCTACATATTTATACCTCATGCATATGGTGTGAAGGCATAATATGTTAGAGTGACAGTGTTGTTTAAAGATCACAGTTTTTTTGTTTTTTTTTAATGTTTTTTAAGATTTTGAGAGGTTATAGACAACAACTCTATTGTTGGTACATTCTTTGTAAATTTAATCAGCACGAGGAAGACCTCCAAAGATCCCAAAGTGACAAATTCCCCCCTTGGGTAAAAACGCTAATCCACATTCCCTTTCAATTTTCTGATTTTGTTTGACACATAATGGCAAAGTTTGTGTGTTTGTAAGTAATAAGGTTTTCTACTGGGAGGAAGGGGAGGTCTGTGCCTCTGTCAGAAGACTTTTCAGCATTTATGTCATCCATGAATGAAATGATTGTTTTTGTCACTGGTTGTCTCCTGTTCATTCTCCTGTATTATTTTAACTGTCTGTGATATGTAAAAATATTTGTCTATCTTCCTTGTCTCAGCACGTATTTAGCAAACTATAGAGATTAACTTTATAGATAGAAGTAGGGCAACACGTTTTGGATTATCACTCAGTGACAGGTGTAATGATGCTGTAACCTGCAACAGCAAAACACTATATATACAATTACTGTTTAGACATGATTTATTTGAGCTGTTGACATTTTGCCCATGTCGTACTCTACCTTGTCTACTTGTCCAACATATTTAATAAACTAACTGCCATGACTATTATAACCCTGGGACCTTTTTGTTTTCTTTACACTTTTTTTTCTTTCTAGCACTTCACTTTGTTATTATCAGCAACACTGGTTGAATTGAACATTTAGAAGTTGTGGTATCAACATTTCTGGAAACAGAAAATAATAGAAGTTGCTCAAATCAGTTTATATGTTAATAAAAACAGGTGCATGAACGGCAGGGGTAATCTGAACAAACACAAAGGAATTAAAGCGCCTTAACAACACTGCGGAAGCATTGCAGAAACATTAGTTTCACACATAAAATAACCCAACTGCCACTTTCAAGGCTTTTCTGCTCCTAACTAAACAGTGAGAGTCTCTATACTGGCTCATGTATCATGAGTTTTGCAAATGAAGAGCTAACATGAATAAGCCTTTGAAAATAAATGCTGTGGACCAATACCCTTCATCTGCTGCTTTTCCCAGACATACCTCCAAACAATGTTACACAAAATGGTGGTTGCTCAAATCAGTTTAATAGTTAATAAAGACAGTTGCATGGAAGACAGGGGAAATCTTCCCAGTGAAAGGAGATTTATAGTTTGGTTTTTTTCAGCGGTGTGAAAAGTATACCACCCACTTCATTCACTGATCTGCAAAATTAAAATAAAGAACAGTATAGTGGCTCAGTGAGTAGCACTTGTGCCGCACAGCACTGAGGTCATGAGTTTGATTCCCGGACTAGGCCTTATCTTTGTGGAGTTTGTATGTTCTCCCCGTGTCTGTGTGGGCTTCCGCGGAGTGCTCTGGTTTCCTCCCACATGCCAAAAACATGCTGGTAGGTTCATTTGTCTTCTGACCAAAGTAACTCTAGTATGTGTGTGTTAGGGACCTTAATATGTAGTTCCAGTTGGGGCAGGGCCTGATGTGAATGTCTAATGTTCTCTGTAAATTGCTGCAGACAATTTGTGGTACTATATAAATAAGTCTTAATAATAATAATAATAATAATAATGGGGTAGATCCAGACCTAAGTGCTTGTTACGTTTCATTGCATTGTATATTTTCTATGATCTCCCCTAGACTCTCCCCTCCTTGTACGTAATTTGGCCGTTTTACGCTTCCCAAACCCTACCTTAACTTTTCAAAGTGTAACTACTGACGTACATATAGGCTTCATGCACATAAGTGCATAAGTGCGCCCATACTGTACAATTTAAATGCCTCACCCCACCTCCGAAGCGTAATTACAGGTGTCGTATGGCTGTCACACCCCTTTGTTCGCAGTTACGCTGTTGATACGAGGCTGGTACGTACGTTCAGAGTTACATGGCGTAACATCTGCCGTGCATATGCGCAGTAAATACTAATGGGCGATTTCACATCAGCGTAAAATTGCTCGTGTACGCAGTTTAGGATCTGGCCCATGAAGAGGATATATGAGAAAACATTATTTCATTGAAAAGTGGAATATGAGTTGGTAGATGCTAACACAATAGAACAATTTAAATGTGCTTGGGATATATACTGTATAAGAAGTCTTAAACTAAATTGCAGGTCAAAAAAAGGTCCAGTATCAGTATGGTTTAAAAAAAAACGGGTAGTTTGAATGGTCCAAGTGACTCTTATCTGCTGACTTATTCTATGTTTCTTTATTACTTTTTATAATGAGTATGATGGGTTTTAGCACTCTGACTGAGACTCGGTCATATTCAAAAATTCCCACTTGTTTCATAATATAAAGCATACTAAGTTGGATGTTAATAAATTTAGGGACATGGGGGTAGATCCAGAACTACGTTTGCCGTACGTTCAATCGCGTAGCGTATTTTTGTGTGCGTAAGTTCTATACACTCCCCTTGTCACACCCCTTGAATGTATGTATTTTGTCAAGATACGCTTTTCAAACACTACCTTAACTTTTGCCAACGTAACCGCAGTGATCCGCTCACGTACGTATGGGCAACACGTATTTACGCAGCTAAGCACACCCATACTGTACACTTTAAATACAAACCCTCGCCTACTTAACGTATTTCAGACGTAATTTGGACTCGCATAAAATTGGCATGCCCACACGTAATTATTTATGTGACACATACGTGAATGGCCCATACGTTCACAATTACGCTACGTTACTGAGCGTATTTTCTATGGTGCGCATGCGCAGTACTTACCAAAAGGCAATTTTACATCTCCGCCACGCGTAATTTCGCTCACAAGCGTTGTTCTGGATCTGGGCCATGCACTATAAATACAGACAATTAGATACTTAAGGAAAATAAAATGTTCTCTGTTTGATCACACCATAACAAATGCAGAAGTTCAATATACCTCTAGATCTGTATCACTGGACATGTACTGTATGTTCCCTTGTTGTTACTGTTTCTAATCAGCCCAAATACACCCCAAATACACTCTACAGCTCTGTATGGACCCATGCGCTGATTTTTACAAAGATCTTGGAAATCTGTCAGTGATAGAACAATCAAATGTTTTTTCTGTCATTGCTATCCTGAAGTGGGAATACCTGCTCATGTGTTACAGCAGTGATGCTTGTTGAACAAGAAAAAAACTGCAAATGTTAGTACTGCTGAATGATCCCAATGGCAGTTACAGCAGCGATGGTGTGTTAATGAGCACCCTAGTTTTACAACTTTTTACCCTTATTTTACCCTTTAACAGACAGTCATAAAAAATACAAGACTCATGAAGTGTGTGAATAAATGAGTTTATGTCAATTTAATGAGGAAAGTATGCTGCTATGAAAGGTATGAGATTTTTGTGAAGGTTGCCGAATTTCTCAGAATGGCCTGGAGACCCCAGAAATTAGGACATTTCCCTTGTTATCCCAGGAGAAAAGACAAATCTTTGGCAATAGGTTTGAAGCCGTGAGTGTATGCAAATCATGGCCCCAAGTCCCGCCCCCTGCCTATTAGTACTGATTTCCTAGTGTGACCAGGGATTGGGCAAGACTTAATGGCATAATTTGCATCATCAAGCCACACCCACCCTAACCTTTCCATTCAGCCCTAACCCCAACTTCCCCTTCTTCAAGCCCTAACCCTCCAGGTCCCACCACCTAACCCTAACCTTCCCCTTAAGCCCTAAAACCAACCCTCCCATCTAAAACACTAAACCTTCCTTCTTGAGTTCTGACCCTAAACTATGGCTACTGAAGCCGCTGCAGCCTGTCGCTATTAGGAATAGGTCCAAATATTTACCCTCTCCAAATTTAAATTTACAGAGCATTTCGGCAATGATAGAGCTGCGATTAAGCTGGCGGCTGTATTATTGTCGCAATCCGGTCCTTTGACCAGCAACCGCATCCCATCTGAAGCGAATGTACGCAGCTTAGCACGCCCATACTGTACACTTTAAATACCACCCCCGCCTACTTCACGTAAAACGCACGTATTGGTCACTAGCGTAAATTTGGCACGCTCACACGTAAGTATTTACGTTAGCAATACGTGAATTACCCATACGTTTGAAAATACGCTACGTTAATGTGCATATTTTCTGCGGTGCGCATGCCCAGTGCGTACAAATCTGCGAATTTACGTCTCTGTCACACGTAAATTCACGGAAATGCGTAGTTCTGGATCTGCCCCATTGTTCCAAATGAGTATATATGAAAGAAAGAATGGACTGAATCTAGACATCCAATCTCGCTCTGAGCGCATCACCACTTAGGATTCAATTCAGGATCCCCGCTGTATCCAGCCTTCTGTGTAAGTGCATGGGAGGCCACTCCCCTCGCTCAAAAGAAGGTTCATTCTAGGTACCCTGCCTTAAGATTTTAGATGAGAACGAATTAGAACTCTGGATAGGGTGTTATGCTTAAGGCACACCAATACTGTAATATTAGCATTCCTCACACTAGCGCTCACACGCACCCTGCATTTTGAACCCCATTAGAACTACTAAAGGTACAGATGTCTGAAGTTTGTGGATCCAGATATGTAATAACAATGTGGCAAGTGCGCAAACACAATTGAAAAAAGCATCCATTTTTCAATTTTGGAAAGAAAGTCTGGATCTGCTCCAATATTACTGATCTCAATAAAAGGCATAGGAATTTCTGTTGAAGATTTCCTTGTTAGGAGGAAAATGCATTTTTAACCCATCTTAGTGGACCAGATCTTGAGATCATATTTTCCCCTATTTCGTGCTTTGAATCATAGTATGGACACTTTTGCATTCCAGCTGTGTGACCCAATCACAATGCTTTGTGACCCATCCAGACAAAAGAGGAATGACATGTCTGGATGGGGGACTGGCTTACATCTGCAAGTGGCTGTGCCTTGGTATTATAATGTGCGGTAGAGGTGAGCACCCTCGCTTTCTACGTACCAGTCAAGATTGTGTCGGAAAGGTTAAGGCTGGCCACTGGCTATAGATTCATCTGTGATCAGGATCCTGTCCAGTATTATCAAGGTCAGATGTGACTTAAAATAAAAAATAAAAAGAAGTCTGATAAAATGTATAGGTTTAAGCAGTGCTCGTCTTGTATGACAAAGCACCAGTTGCAATGACTGTATTTGTGGAGAAGCAGAAAATGTTATAGTCTGACATCAAGAGAATGTTCCTTGGTAAGTGTGGATACTTAAAAAAAAAGTCAATATATAGATGTAAAGGCATTATTGTTATTTGATATTTAGTCTTTCTTATCATTATCAGAGAAATTCATAATGTTCTCTTTGAAATAAAAACAAAAAGAAGTGCATATGCCTAATGATTGTGCCTTTTGGCCTGTCACTGTCAGAAAAGTGGCTAAATATGCCATACGAACAGACATACACTCAGCATCTGAATCAGCGCTTTACTACTATCACATTTAGACCCAATGAAAAATATTAACACACCCATATCAGCCAACTTTCTTTCTCCTGAGAGATCCCAGGGAGTAGATTCAACTGACAGGATCCATTGGATTTGCTGATGTGCATTGCCAAGGTTTCCACAACATCTATACTGATGATCCATCCCCCGCTTCATATTGGATTATAGCTTTAAGAAATGTGAATGAGCTTTATGGTGTGATTCGTGCCACCAAGTCTCCCTGCGTGCCAAATAGATTGTGCATGGTGAATTGTTTTGTTAGCATTTTATGCTAGTGTGCCACTTGTTTGTTAGCTAATATTAATGACAATCATAGTTCTACAAAAGACGCAATCTTATCTCATACTCATGCATGTCTGAATAAAAACTGGCTTAACATTCTTTCAAAGATTTCTAGGAACTATTTGCTTGTAAATGATTGTTGTATGCTCGTGTGATACTGACCTATTTTGTACCCTCATAAAACATGGATCTTTATGAAGTGGAAAAGAAAGATATACTTGTGTTAATGTACAGTGTCTTTTGTTTTTTCAAAAGCACATCTCAAATAGGTGGCTAATAAATGGGAATTCTGTTTTTAAGCAACACTAATTTTATAAATGTTCATGTCAAGCGTCATTTAAATATCTTTTATATCATCATCAAAAAACAAAGGGAAATGTATTATATACATATAAAAATTCCAGTGCAAGCAAATTAATTAAAAAGGGGAATTCCTAATTTTATAAGCATTGTAGGGTCTGATTCAGAGGCTAAAAATAAGAACTTAAAGTTACACCTGGGCAAAACCATGTTGATTTCAGGGGGAGTCAAGTTCATTTTATTCTATGCATGCAGGGAGAATGCTTTGCATTTACTTATTGCACACAGATACCTGATCAGCTTCACTTTTAAACTGCTAATTAGACTTGAGCTGGGAAACATAACCTTTTAACTATAATACTGTTGCAACAAATGAAATTTGACTCCCCTGAAATCAACATGGTTTAGCCCAGGTGTAACTTTAAGTTCTTATTTTCAATCTCTGAATCGTAATGTTTAAACTTAAGATGAAATATCTCCATGATACAAAAAAAGGGGGTAAAATAAAGTTATACCCACTGATGAATAGTAAAGAGAAGATACACTGTAGTATGAGGCAAGAAGTTTTCCAAGCTCCCTTTCTAATACTGCACATATAAGATGGCGTTGTCTAATTCTGGATGCATTGCATGTACTGATGCCAAATGGGTGATGGAATGGATGCAAATAAAATACAATCATGCAAGGGGACTTACCGTAGCCTCTTGAAATTGACATGGAGAGCTATACGTGAGGGTGATCCTTGCATTCCACATGGCAAAATCTAGCAATGGGGGAGGGATTTGCTATGCAGAGCAAGCTAAAAGGGCGGCCCTTAGCTGTTACGTACGAATCTGTGTACACACGGACGCAGACCTGTATGGTTATGGAAGCGGAAGTCCTTCAAATTCACAAATTGACAATGACGTTCACTCCCCTCTTCCATGCAGACTGACAGATCCCCCACACATACATGTCAGGCCTAGATACAGCCCTAAATAATGAAAAGAAATGAACGCTATTAATAATCTAAATTAAAGTGACACATATCATTTTGTGAAGGTTTATTGTCTGGTTGCCTTAAAATGAATGGGCATTTTTAAAGCCTGATTGTTCTAGATATTGTTAGAGCGGATATATAACTATCACCCAATGGGCTTTATTTACTATCATTACCGCCTTGAGCGCTAATGATAGCAACTAGGCTCGCTGCGCCTCAACAGGACCACGGGGAGTATTTATTAATACTTACCCCTCCGGCGAGGTCCCATGACAGTCAGCGAGCCTTTTGCTGACATCGAAGTCCCGGCGCATGCGCAGTAGATGCCTTTTGGGACTTTGAAAATTTCAAGTCTCAAAAGGCAAGCTCACTGTGCATGCGCTGGGATCAGAGACAGACGAACGCCCGGTCAGTTAAGTTTTAAAGCTTCAGTTTCTATTTTTTGTGGTTTTTTTATTAAATATGTTTATTAGTTAAAAATTAGTTAGAAATCGTTCATGTATATTTTTTTATATATTTTTTTTACTTAGATTTTAATGTTTTTGTACTTAACTGTATTCCTGCGGTCTCCCGATATGTACCCCCCTCTTCCTCCCCCCAATAACAGCCAGTGGCGGGCTGGGCTGGGCAGGGGGGCACATGCCCCCCGGGCCACACTGCCGTTAGTTGTTTAGGGCCGCATGATCTGTCGCTGACCATGCGGCTGGACGATTTTAAACATGTTCTCCTGGCCGCAGCGGTTGACATGAGGGCCGGGACTCAGCCGGGACTCAGTCTGACCAAGTCCTGGCCGCAGCAGTTTACATGAGGCCTGACTTGTATCCTAGCAACCAGCCAGCCCTCATGTAAACAGCTTTGGCCGGAACTTAATCACTGGTGCGTGGTGAGTAAAGACGCTGACGTCAGCGTCACTTCAAAGCAGAGAGGGTGCGGAGCTGCGGAGGTGAGACCACGGAGTGGGTAAGTGTATATGGCTGCAATTGAGGGTTACTTAACTATTTGATGGGGCTGCACTAAGGACTTATACTATATGAAGGGGCTGCACAAAGCACGTATACTATATGAGGGGCTGCACTAAGGACTTATACTATATGAGGGACTGCACTAAGGACTTATACTATATGAAGGGGCTGCACAAAGCACTTATACTATATGAGCGGCTGCACTAAGGACTTTATACTATATGAGGGGCTGCACTAAGGATATTATACTATATGAGGGACTGCACTAAGGACTTTATAATATATGAGGGGCTGCACTAAGGACTTTATACTATATGAGGGGCTGCACTAAGGGCTTATACTATATAAGGGACTGCACTAAGGGTTTATACTATATAAGGGACTGCACTAAGGACTTATACTATATGATTGGGGTGCACTAAGGACTTATACTATATGAGGGGCTGCACTAAGGACCTATACTATATGAGGGGCTGCACTAAGGACCTATACTATATGAGGGGCTGCACTAAGGACTTTATACTATATGAGGGGCTGCACTAAGGACTTTATACTATATGAGGGGCTGCACTAAGGACTTTATACTATATGAGGGGCTGCACTAAGGACTTTATACTATATGAGGGGCTGCACTAAGGACTTTATACTATATGAGGGGCTGCACTAAGGACTTTATACTATATGAGGGGCTGCACTAAGGACTTTATACTATATGAGGGGCTGCACTAAGGACTTTATACTATATGAGGGGCTGCACTAAGGACTTTATACTATATGAGGGGCTGCACTAAGGACTTTATACTATATGAGGGGCTGCACTAAGGACTTTATACTATATGAGGGGCTGCACTAAGGGCTTATACTATATAAGGGACTGCACAGAGACATGATGGGGATACTGAGGGCTACAGAGACATGATGGGGAAATTGTAGGGCTGCAGAGACATGATGGAAAAATTGAGAGGCTGCAGAGACATGATGGGGATACTGAGGGCTACAGAGACATGATGGGGAAATTGTAGGGCTGCAGAGACATGATGGAAAAATTGAGAGGCTGCAGAGACATGATGGGGATACTGAGGGCTACAGAGACATGATGGGGAAATTGTAGGGCTGCAGAGACATGATGGAAAAATTGAGAGGCTGCAGAGACATGATGGGGATACTGAGGGCTACAGAGACATGATGGGGAAATTGTAGGGCTGCAGAGACATGATGGAAAAATTGAGAGGCTGCAGAGACATGATGGGGATACTGAGGGCTACAGAGACATGATGGGGAAATTGTAGGGCTGCAGAGACATGATGGAAAAATTGAGAGGCTGCAGAGACATGATGGGGATACTGAGGGCTACAGAGACATGATGGGGAAATTGTAGGGCTGCAGAGACATGATGGAAAAATTGAGAGGCTGCAGAGACATGATGGGGATACTGAGGGCTACAGAGACATGATGGGGAAATTGTAGGGCTGCAGAGACATGATGGAAAAATTGAGAGGCTGCAGAGACATGATGGGGATACTGAGGGCTACAGAGACATGATGGGGAAATTGTAGGGCTGCAGAGACATGATGGAAAAATCGAGAGGCTGCAGAGACATGATGGGGATACTGAGGGCTGCAGAGACATGATGGGGAAATTGGGGGGCTGGAGACACATAAGGGGAAGTACACGCAAGGGGGAGAGATTGGATGAATATATACACTACACACACAAACTGGATAACTTAGTGCTTAAAAGGTTGTGCTTCTATTGTATTATTGTCACAAATGTTTTCTGTTTTGTGACTGTTTTTTTAACTGCATTCAGGTTACAAGGATGTTGAATTTATTGTACAGTGGTCGGAAAGGATGCAGTCTGTATTGTATGGTGGCCTGTATGGTATAGCGGTCACTGGGATAATGTCGGTAAGGTATGTGTCCCTAAGATATATGGTCTGTTTTGTGTTGCAGTGTTTAGGATGAAATGGGAATTGTATAGTGGAGACTAGAATGCTGCCTGTATTGTATAGTAGCGGCTATGATTTACTTACTTTTATTGTGTTTACAAGATTGTGTTTTATGGTGCTTACATGGATACTATACTCTAGAAACTCTGATGAAAAATTGTTAAACAGGAGGGTGCAAATTTAAAGTTTGCAGGGAGGCGCCGAACACCCTAGCACCGGCCCTGATCCAGAGTGTTTAATGAGATCGTCGCCATGGTTTCCATGGTGATTATAGCATTGTAAATAGGTAACTCTTCGTTTTTATATGATAAAGCCCGTTTTCACACTAAAACGGGCATTATCATATGAAAACGATCTTTGTAAATAGAGCCCTTTATCTACTACAACTTTATCCAATGATTTTGCCATTACCAACTAACATAAAGTTGGTTTCACCTCAGTTTTTCTGTCCATTGCCCAAGCTAAACAGAAAGCATATTATTCACTTTAAACAAAGTGTATCAAGTCTTTATCAGTACTGGACTATTGAAATAGTTTGCCTTCACCTAAACTTTCTCCTCTACAATACATGTAGGTGCAGTAGCCTTCTTCTACTATGTCAGTCCTGTGCTACAGAAATTAATATCATATATATTCACTAGCATAGAAAACCATTAAAATATTGTACCTTAGGACTGAAAATGTGATCCCTACTTATTATTTTATTTTTTATTCCTGAATTTTAAGACTTGTCTCTAGCCTTCAAAATTTCATAGTATAGGGTATAGTCTCTGTACAGTTCTTCATTAATACAATAAACTACCAAGCCATACAATAGTGTGTGGCTGATTCATATTGTCCCCTCAGTTGAAGTGAACCAAACTGCAATCTGTATTATTTAACTTTGATAAGACTTCTGTTTTGCTATTGTGAGCAGTCTCTAGTCTTGTTTAATAATATAAGCTACCATGATTTATTGGTCCATGGTAGCTTATGTTGGCACTATAAATATAAATATATGCATAAATAAAAATATATGCTAATATTTAAAAACTATCCAGCACTTTAAAAGGCATGTTTACAATTGCAATAGCAGCTATATGTGTTTGGTAATGCACATTTTACTCTTAAAAATAGCTCATTCATTTTCACTTTCACAATTTTATGCTGCTCTAGTGCCACCTTTTGTATGAAAAG
Source organism: Limnodynastes dumerilii (assembly GCA_011038615.1). Lineage (NCBI taxonomy): Eukaryota > Metazoa > Chordata > Amphibia > Anura > Limnodynastidae > Limnodynastes > Limnodynastes dumerilii. Next base: position 451,563 of record WWET01000489.1, read on the forward strand.
GTGAACATCACCCACTAATTCCAAAGTGACTTGTCAGCAAGAATTAATACATAAAAAAAAACACCTACCTTCCTATAAAATATTAATGATTAAATTCACCCAGTGACATTGCTTTCTCTGTGAAGAGTGGATTGTTGGATAGTGGTGTGGTGAGTACAAGTCTTATTTGTGAATGAACTATTATCATGTAAAATAATTTATAATCTATCAACAAGTGCATAACATCAGTAAAATATGTTTTTAATATTTTAATTCAGCTTTATAAAATAGATTGTATTGTTTATTTGGATTTTATTTACAAATATCAATAAAAAAAATATTATTTTATAATACACATTAATAATCCCTGTTTTATTACCACTATACTTAATACTGCCACAGGACTATGATTTGAGTGAGGTTCATGAGTTATTGCGTTCTCAAAAAAAGCACTAATTCCTATCCAAAGGGTAGGCTGTGTGGATTAGCTTTCAAGTGATGTCCAGGACCTTCAGATATTATCACATTTTCATTGCAAATATGTACTGATGTAAGGCTGAGTATATTCCATTCACTTCTGTCTGCCACTCAACCACTTTACTTATGACCCTGTGTGCAACACAACCTGTTCCCAATTCACACTCACTTAATTCTCTATGTATCACAGCACCTGTCTTCCTTTTTCACACTGCATTCTCCTCGATGTTTTACAATATCCTCTGTGTGCTACAATACCTTTGCTCCAGTTTCACAATGCATATTCCTTGTTGCGTCCTGTGAGAACTGGACCTTTATTACTAGTCCCACTCTGGCTCATGTATGGTGCATTAACTTGGGTTTTGATCTAGATTAGAGAACAAGTAAATTTATAAGGGATTACCACAATTGTATGATTTTGTTTTCTGTTTATAAAAAGCAGGACAGTAAGATTGTTAGCTGTTACAGTAATTACATGGTTGCCTACTTTTGCAAATGAATATCAGGGAGATTGTAATAGCACTATCAAGGTGGTGCACCAAAGGGGTGTGTCCTGTAGCACCAAAGAGGTGTGTCCTGTGAATAGCTCCACCCATAGGTGTATCTAGCACTGCCAGGAAAACTATTTTACAATAAAAATGTCAGTATTTATTAATTATTAAATTGTCAGTGAATACTTTCATTACTATCTTTATAGAAAAGCTAAAAGTGATGCTGCAGCTGATTAACAAAATTCTTTCATTACATCTTGGCCTCCATGAATTGGTCATCTCCATAGACCTCAATGGATGAAATTAGAATCAGAAAGATTACCAAACACTTCAGGGAGTCAGGGAGATCACCCAATCTTCAGGGAGTCTCCCTGATATTCAGGGAGAGTTGGCTACTATGAGTAATTAATTAGCCTAGCACTGTACCGTGGAATGCTAATAAATAGAAGAATGTATCATATCTTCCTTTCTGGTATTAATTATCCTGGGGATTTTAAAGGAAATTATCATTCACATATTTATTTTGTCAGTTACCATAAAACACTATTATAGTCAAATATCTGAATTGTATTTACAAAGTAGATGCATTTGTGTATTGATTTTACGTCACGCATAGAAGTCATATTGTCTGCTAATATATAAAAGTATA
>WWET01000489.1:473308-498903 GCA_011038615.1 Limnodynastes dumerilii
AGAGGTATGAAAGTGGTCTGAGATGCTATGTTTTTCATGACCTCTGTGGATGTTGTGTATATATATATATATATATATATATATAAATATATATTCTTTGATACCAGTGTCTGCATTAATATTTCATCTCAGTAAAGATGGTATGTGACACAAAGCTTGGTGCTAATGTTTTTAAAGTGTTATAAGTGTTTTGCTGCAAATATTTACCAGATAATGGTAGAAATCTGAAATAATATCAGTTATTTTATTTAATAATATAGGCCAAGGATCCAGACTTAAAAAAACTAGCCCACTTATGTACACTACCTCCAATGCTGTGTTCTGTGTGAAATTCAGTCTGCGCACAGGGTGGCTTGTCCTCTCATCATGCATTCGAGATATACATGGTGGGTGAGCATAGGTATTTAAATCAATTCCGCATGCAAGGGATGATGGGGGGAGTTCCCTCATTCCTTTGGCAGTGAAGAGGCCTGAGACAAAACCTACATGGGAGCCTGCCCTCTTCCTCCATAATGCAGCTGCAGCAGCTGATTAGTTGTTTATAAACACTTAGCAGCTTACATCCACAGCTTCTAATTCAGTATGTCATTAGTGTGCAGGGGCTCTGTATATGATTCTTCTGGGGAGTAGTAACCGTCGGAGTTGTTTGCCGCTATTACTGCTTGGCAGCATCATACAGAGAGCCATAGCACGCTAATACAGGGTTGCCATCTTTTTAAGAGAACCTGGAGGGAAGCCATAGATTGCCACAAGGGGCGGGGCTTAATGACACAATTCATGCAAATCGCGTCATCAAGTCCCATCCCCTGTCAATCATTCATGTAATCACCAGCAATACATGGGATGGACAGGGCTGGATTACATCATCAAGCCCCGTCCATCCCTAGTAACTCTAGGGATAACAACAGATATGAGTAGCTGTTCAGGGCTTGCGGATGCTTTGCCGGCTCTCCTGGGATATTGGGAGAACTACCCAAATTTCGTGAGTCTCCCGGATATTCCGGGAGAGTCGGCAACCCTGCGCTAATGATATACTGTAGCAGGTGACCGCATGGAGCCCAGGGCATAGACCACCATTCAAGCTTCCTTGGGGCGGTACTGGCTTCACATATGCCAGGGTTGACTACTTTTAAAAGCTTCCCCCCAGTAGATCTCTAAGGGAAGCCATAGATACATGCAGGGGGCCGGGCTTAATTGTGCAATTTGACTATCAGTTACCCCTTTTGGGGTTTCATAGGGATGGAAGTGGGGCTAGATGACGCAATTTGCGTCAAGAAGTCCCTCCCTGTCCCTAGCTGTTGCCAGGCAGGGGGGCAGGACTTGAGGCTGTGGTTTCATGAGGCCGTGGTTTCATGATCCGTTCAATTGCTGGCGAAGGCGTCGTATTTTTTCCGACGCAATATTTTTTAAAATATCGCCGGCAATTGATTCTGACCCTGAGATGCTTCACTTCAGAGATGTGACTGTTTTTCCAACCCATCTGCAGCTAAACAAGAGTTAAGCTGGCCATACACTAGAGCGATTATCGGCTCAAACACCCAATAATCGGGTGATTGGGCCACAAATTTTTTAAACATCCAATAAACGCACCTGAAACGCTCTAATACGATTATTGGACTTTTAAATATGTCTGAATGATATTGGGCACTAGTGCCCGATATTTTAAGGGAGCCAATCAGCAAGCTGAATGGATCCCTATCCTTGTAATAGACACTGCTGCAGATCTATTCAAAGCTGTCAGAGCAGCATAGTGCATGGAGCTGCAGCAGCGGCTATTGCAGGGAATAGTACAGAGGGACCAGCCGAACCCGCGCTTTGTATTCCCTGCAGTAGCCGCTTCTGCAGATCTATGCACTATGCTGCTCTGACAGCTTTGAAGGTATACTTCTAAGCTGTCAGAGCAGCTTTGTACATACATAGCTGTGCAGCAGCGCCATAGAGAGCGCTGCCCCCTCCCCTCTTCTGCTAGGATTACCAGTCCCAGCAGAGGAGGTGTATGGTGCCGATACCAGGACATTTCCCTAGCGGGAAATCGTCCCGTTTATCGGCTCACCCCCTGCTGGGACCGATAATTGTCCTAGTGTTTGGCCAGCTTAAGTGATCCACATGTTTCAACAGGTCTTATTTACCTTAAACTACCCATTTATATGCATCTTCCTAATCCAATAAAACAATATACTAAAAAGAAAACAAAGGACAACAGTAATTGTGGAAGAGAGATTTACAAATGAATATGTGTACTGTATCTCTAATACAAATATGATTATTTTAGAGTGGTTGCAAACATCCTAAGGGTATTTGTTTTAATTAAATGACAAGTTTGTGCATTTGCCAATAAGGAAAAGATTATGCAGTCTGTGCTGTAAAACTTTTAAACCGCAAAATCTGCTTAATGTTCTCAGTGCAGTTCTTAGGTAGCTCTGAGGGTGAATTGAGTCGCTCGAATGATAATACATCAAAAACAGTTATCTTAGTTCCATAAAGTGTTTTTCTCTTTTGTTGTGCCAATTTGTTAAGCAATGCACACAGCAAACTCAGCAACTGATAAGAAACTTTTTGTCAATGGAAACAATGTACATTAAGGTCTTAATAGCCACATTTTAAATATATAGCTATATATTTCTGCTTGTACAACATTATCGTTCAGAAAAAGCATACTTTTACTTTTTATCTGCCTTGTGTATGCATATTAAGAAGATCAATTTTAGTAGAGAATGACCAATGCCAACATTCCTTAACATTTCTTATTACTTAAACATGCATAATCTTTAAATAATAAGTAAGAATAGAACAGAATATTTATATTTTGGCTAATATCAAAGAATCACAAATACAGGTGCTGCATAAGCTAGAATATTGACAGCCTTGGGGTACCATGAGCCAGAAAGCCTGGGAACCATTGACATAAATAACTTAGGACCGGATCCTGACCCCCTGCACAATGGACCTGATTCAGAATTACGTATGAAATGCGTGCGCAACTTAAGAACGTACGGAGCATAAGTATGGAAATTAGGAACGCAAATATGCATGGAAAATAATAGGAACACCCACTATTAAATTGCGTCCGTTCACATTTCAAGCGCGGACATTTTCTGTGCATAAGTTTGGTATGGAAATTGCGTTCCTATGTTGAGTATGTAATTTGCACATGATGCTGAGCTGTCTATTATTGCTATTTAATCAAGTAACTACAGGAAATCATTATGAACACTACATGTAATATTTGTAGAAAGTAAAAACTGTACACGTTAATGTGCAATTATTACACTCATTTCTATGTTTGTAAATACATTTACTACATTTTAGTTTACTAAGTTTAACTTTACAAATATTAAACATTTGTTAAAATTTTATTTAACATATATTGACATTTGTGTTAAACTAATAATGAGTATTAATAAGCTAGAGAAAAGTTACATATCACATAATTACACAAACATGCAGCAAAACATTTTACTGGATTGTTTATTAACCTCTGAGTAGCTTCTAAAGCATTGGTTTAATGAACAACAGGTACAGCGTGTAATCTAATAATGAAAGCTCGCTGCCTTAAATGGAGAAATGTGGCCACAGTAAAAGCTTCCCGGGCCTATGTCTGAAGATTTGCAGAGAGATGCGTTACTTTTGTCTGATGACGCTGCTCCCTGACATTTCTCTTCATCTTTTTTATTATTATTATTATTATTATTATTATTATCATTTATTTATAAGGCGCCACAAGGTGTCGGCAGCTCCATACAAAATACAACAAAAGACCTGCGCAGCCTGGCAGTAATATGCCGGGCGTAAGCGTAAGATCGGCCGAAAAGCCGATCTGCACATGCGCCAGCCAGATGTTGGCCGGCATTACTACGGAAACGCCCGATCTACGATTGGGCATCCGTAGTATCACTGTAGTAATGGCTGAGGGGGCGTCCCTCGACGTTACTACGCTCATATTAGTGTAGGTCGGCGGGGGAAGGTAGTTTAATGAGAGAGGGAGGGGTTTGCAGTGATACGCTCCTGTGCGAGTGTATTTTCCCTCGCTTAGATTGGTGTAATGGTGGGCACTGTGGTGTCAAATATATTAAATATGTAAAAACACTAAATGCGTGTATGTGTGTATCTATATATGTAGGTGTGACTATATAAACACATATATAAATATGAATATGTAAACAAGTTACTTACAATGGGCCAATAAATATATTTAAAAAATCAACTTCATTGAGCAGAAAACAATTCTGTGATGCTGGTAACATGTAATTCAGTTGATTTCGAGGTGTGCAAAAGAATGTCCTTACATTGTCCTCCACAGAGGAAAAAAAACTTTAGTGGAGTTCCTTAATTCAAGATGAATTCTTTCAGTAATACAGATCCTTAGGTACATGTGGTCGAGGGTAACTTATAAAAATTCTAAAGGTATATCTTCAGAAATTAAAAAGAAATTGTGTATAATGAACTAACAAAATATAACTTTCATTAAAATAAATCACATTATATAATGATCTTTGTTTTATTTAAGTTGGAGCTGGACACTAAAATGGCTTCCAGTTTGGTATTTTGTGCCAGCAGCTTATAATTTTTTCACTCAATTCCTGAAATAAAATCGCATAAATGTATAAAATATAAAGAAAAGTGGAGCTGTAACCTATAGCAACTAGATTCACCCAATTACATGTTGCTTAATCTGGTTTCCACCCTCATTTTGTTAAAGCTGCCGTTACACAGGTTGGAGAAAGCAGTGTGTGAATCCTGTCCACATAGACCTGACATCTGCAGAGAAGCAACAGGATAATATGTACAGGTAGGGAAAAATTACAAGAGCAAATGTCCTTTAAATGTTTTTTTATACTTACAGTTATGTTTTTTTTCAATCTCCATCATAGAATGGTCAATCCATTAGGCATTGTTCTTTTCTTTCTAAATTCTCAATAAGCTGTGAAGGCAAATAAAGAAATGTAAAAATAGGTCAAGTGTCTAATTCTACAGTATATATATAGTTATAAAGGTTTAAACAGAATTTCCGGTACCCCAGGTTTTCCATGTCTGGTTGGGGTCTATGAAGCTGTGCTGTAGTTGCAAAAAAGTTGACCAATAAATATAACAGAGGGAATGTGCACTAAACAGAAGTCCGCCATCATCCTCTTCCGCAAGGCCTCTGAAACAGCATCCGAGAAAATGAATAATTCGCTCCATTTTTTAAAATAAATATTCAGTAATATTTGTGAATTGTTACTGTAGTATAGAACTATAGAGAGTCGCTTCCTATGTCTAGGTCAGCCAGTAACCACCAGAGACTCTCATTGTCCAATCAATCTAGAAAGCTGGGAGGAAATATGATGTTACTGCATGGTAAAAATAACCCTACTGGTCACATCACTATATGTCACATGACCTACTGCTCATCCTTACTGGATCACATGATCACATGACTTACCTGCTCAGGATCACTAGCTGATCACATGACCTTCCTTTTCATTAACACTCAATGATCACTATGGCTCATTTTATTGAATCTATAGAAACCAAAGTTTTTACATATTGTATCCATTTTATAGATAGTGTAGTACTAACCAGAAAAGCGAAGACTTTGGGCCTGATCCAGACCTACGCTGTTGTGCGTAGCGTATTATCGCCGAACGTACCACCGATGCACGGCAATAGGCACTCCCCTTGCTCGTACCTAGTTTAGCTTCCATACGCTCAGCAAACCCTACCCTAACTTTTGTGTTAGTTCCCGCGGCCATCCGTACATTCATTGCGTATAAACGATGCTTAGCACGCCCATACTGTACAATTTAAATGTTTCCCCCAGCCTATATTCCTTTACTCCAGCGTCCATACGAACTTCATAATATAAACATGCCCCTTTGTCGTATAGTAGTAGTATAGTATAGTATACGAATCGCCGCTACGAAAATTAGTGTTTTACTACCAGAAGTTGTCACCAGGCTCATGCGCGGTGAGTTTTTTCTGCTGATTTTATGCTTACGATCAGCATTAACTCGCAAGCGTGCGTTGTTCTAGATCAGACCCTTTGGCACTAATTGGTCAGCAATATATGAAAATAACATTCGTATAACCCAAATTTCTATGATAATGTGTCGCTCACAAAGAAAATATACAGTTCATTACATAAAATAAACACTTACACAATACTATTTCTTTTGTAAAGTTTATTAATTCCTCCTGTTATTGCTCTTCATAACAGTTTGCATAGCATTAGCCACACCCACCACTACTATAGTTGATAGGAAAACTCCTCCCACTTTTGTGTTGGTCACACCCATTGATGATTTTGTCTTTTCACATAAGGCCGCTTTAAGGTTTTTTTTAGGGCCACTATTGGATCCCAATCTGCTGCTGATTGCTTACTGTATGTTAGAAACAAGAAACCCCAACAACTTATCATTGTGAAAATGAATGTAGTGACTAGACAGTTGAATGTATTCGGATGAAAGTAGATAGATTACCAGGAAGGATGGGAAAATGGGTGGGAGGGAATGCTATGTAGTATGCTGCTGAGGGTTAAAAAAACGCTAACTCCTAAGGAGAAATCAAACCAGGAGGCAAACAAGTACCTAGTGCTTACTACAAATAGCAACAGAGTGATGGGGTAAAAAAAACTGATCAATGTTTATTGGTAAAAGTAAAACAAATAACTGTCTGGATAAGATGATTGGAAGATAAAATTACCCCACACAATACTGATCACTCATACACAGTCTCCGTAGTCTTCTCCTTTGTTATTGACTATTACAGCCTACGGAGACTGTGTATGAGTGATCAATATTGTGTGGGGTAATTTTATCCTCCAATCATCTTATCCAGACAGTTATTTGTTTTACTTTTACCAATAAGCATTGATTTTTTTACCCCTATTTGTAGTAAGCGCTAGGTACTTTTTTGCCTCCTCAGATGAATGTATTCGGCAGACATCAAAGCTCCTAGTAGAAAACAAAAATTGCTCTTACATTGATCAAGATGTTTAAAACTTCCTGAACCCTGCTAAATTCAATTGCAGTTGCAAAATCCTTTATCCACTTAAACAGCTAGGCCCAGATTCACAACCGCGGACATATTACACATACGTCCGTAAATTACTGAGAATAGCTACTACGCATGCATATTCTCGGTCATATGTGTAATATGTCCGCGGTTGTGAATCCAGGCCTTAATCACTTCAAATTCAATGGACCGCATTCACACTTAAGTGTGAAATCCGTAGGTGCAAATAAGCATGTATTTGCAACAACTTTTCCGTTCCGCCCCCCCCCGCCTCGCCTTCACCCTTGTTTTTATGTTTATAATGGCATGGCCGAGTGCCATAGGTAACAATAACTAACCGTGCGCATTTTCCCAATTATGTAGGGAATATTATGGTTGCCGACTTTTGGCAGCTTCTCTCCGGGAGATACCGGAGAGAAGCTAGCGATGCATGCAGGGGGCGGTGCTTAATTCAGTGAAACCACGGGCCTCAAGTCACTTGCAGGAGATTTGCTGGCTCTCCCGGGATACCGGGAGTACTGCCCGAATTTCGGGAGTCTCCCGGACATACCGGGAGAGTCGGCAACCCTGGGGAATATGCGCAGACAATCCCCAGCCCTCCCTCAGCCTAATCTACACCCCTCCCCCACCCACTTTACCTATCTTTCCGCAGAGCCTGCTAAAGCACGCCTCCTCTTACCTTATAAACTACGTGTGGTCTTTAAAGACCACCCATAGGTGATGTACGTGCCTAAGGGCTACTTAGATTGCGTAGTTATGCTACTGCTTCTTAGAGGTGAGTCAGAGCCAATGTATTTATAGTGTATTTCATTACCACATCACAAATACCTCCACAATAGCCAAATTCTTTTTATTTATATATTTATTTTGCATATGAATATAACTTTATAAAGTACTTAATTGCAGCCTGAGTGCAGGTACATTGACTAACATCATATGTTCAGAAATGAAAAATAAATAGTCAGTCATCTGTACGGTATGTTTTGCTACACCTGAATCTGATTAAACAAGGTACAGATGTGTCTGACATTTACATAATCCAACTAAAATACATCCAGTGTACAATAGACTTGTTTAAAATAATTGCATCTTATTTTAGTGAATAATTCAGAAAAAGTAATATATACAGAGCTTTGAGTACAAATAATCATTGATACATAGGATTATTTTTTTTTTTTATAATCTGTAATCAGAATAGTTTTTTTTGTATAAAAATAACATATAGACAAGGGACCATGCGCAATTACTTTTTCATTTGTAATTGTGGTTTATTGAAAAGGTTAAATGCATTATGCTTGTGGTTGTAGAAAACAAGGTAAAGAATCATTACGGCGTGTAGAAAATATATGGCACTCCAGACATTTAAATTCGTTCCAGATAAAAAATGCTGACCGAGGTTTCTGTCACTGGCTACCATTGTGTCTGCCTTAAAACCCAATTATTATGGCAGCTAACAATGAAAACATTGTATTTTTAGAAGAATGTCAGTCATTTAAAAAATAAACAATGCAAGGAATTTCTATAAACAATGAGATGAGATCAAGGTTCAAAGCAAATATACTATGAGGACATGAACTACACATATGTACTGTAGGTATCTGCCTGGTTGAGAAAGAAGATAAGGAAGATAAATGCATTATCCAGCATGGACCTCTGATCTGCTCCTAACGTATGCTTTGACTCTATGGGCCTGATCCAGACCTACGATGTTGTGCTCAGTGTACTAATTCTCAGCGTAACATTTATTCACTCCCCCTAGCCCGGCGTAATTACACACTGTTACGCCGGCTGAAGGCTACCCTAACTTCAGCTGGCGTAACACAGTGGCTACCCTAACTTCAGCCGGCGTAACACAGTGTAATTACGCCGGGCACTGGAGTGTAAGTAACTAACCCCGCCCTCTCTTCCTCATTTCCCTGCCTACCCATCTACCTTCCCTAACTACAGGGTAGTTACGGCGAGGAACGCCCCCTCAACCGTAACTACGCTGTAGTTGCAGGCACCCTATCCTCACTAAAGAAAATCCCTATCTACGCCGGGCTACATCTGCCCAGAGCATGTGCAGATGGGCTACACAGCTGATCTTACGCATATGCCCGCTGTAACTACGGCGGCGGGCATTAGTCTGGATCAGGCCCCATGGCCCTAATTATGACAAACAGTTCAAACTACTACTTACACAAAACACATGGACTGAGTATAATAGGATGTGGCAACCTTTTATATATACTAAATATATCTCAGTATGTCCAGGTAGGGGCGTTTTAAGAAGTGAGGGGGCCCTTGTGTAGCATTTGTACATAGCCCCCCCCACTTACCTGAGGCAGGCCTGTCCAGATTCATGGACCTCAAAGGTGCAAGGGTTAATTGCGATGTAAGCCCCTTCCTTTTTTCGGCCCATGAATAGGGACAGTCCCGCCGCAGGGGAAGAGGAGCTCATTTGGCATCTATTTCTTCCCTCTGGAAGATCTTAGAGGGAAGAAATAGATGCCAATGGCCCCCCTTCCCCTGCCAACCCTAGGTGCAGGATAAATGCACACATTTTTGTTACCAGGAAAAGCATATTTTCCTACAAACACCAAGGTCCGACTGCCCTTTAGACTGACCACAGCCTTGGTCCAGGTGAGTGCTTTTTTCCTCCTAGGCTAAGTGTTGCTTGACCAGGCTTAACTTTTCCAGCCATCCCATGTGTGTATGGGAACATCAGCATTCATAATTCAGACAGGTTAAATATTAGCAAAGTATTAACTGAACAAGACACACACACACACACACAACCCATCCCTTAATGACATTTATATTTTAATGTTGCTAATATTCATATAGTCCAGAATAAATTGTATTAATTTTTGAATAGCAAAATTATACGTGGTTTAGCAACTTCCTGATACAATCCTTGCAAATCTAGAAATTAAGTAAAGGACTGATTAGTCACATAGCTACCCAATAATTTAGTTTTAGTCACTTATTATTTGTAAACAGAGGTTTATATAAATGTGGGGAATATTATATTCACTTTATATTTACTTTACTTTTAAAAGAAACCTGAATTAAATATATGGGGGTGTTCAAAAACAGCATATTCTAAGTTAAAACTGATTAAAGATGTCAGAAATTATATCAGAATTGGTTCTTTTGCCTACACTTTTGTTTGACTGTCAGACCTCAGAAATGTGCAATGAACATAGTGTATACAAGATATTAAGTAGTAATTATACTAACATTCATCAGGACTGTGTATAAAACTTTAAGATCAGGTTGTGTGCAAGAGATAACAGCACATGAATATTACATAGCATTTAAAGCTCAATAGCGTTCATTCTGGAAGTTAACAATAAAACTTTAAAAATAATATTTGGCAAAAAGTCAGAGAATTTCACTAATTCTTTAAACTCCTACTCTCCTTGTATCTGTTAGCAAAGCATGTGGCAGACACTAAGAGACCAAGGCAAACAATGTTCTCCTTATCCTTCTTTATTTTTATAGCAAAAATTGCTGAGTCTAGTAATCACAATAGGCAGTAACATGCAGCTTGCGGTTATGTTATTGAATGGATTATGTTAAACCTTTACACAAATTGTAGGAAAAATGAAGGATTTACAGCTTTGTGAAATAAACTTAATTTAAAGTGTAAACTTGGAGAACTGTAAGTAAAGTTTAAAAAACAGTTTCATGTATAGTTTAATTACTTGTATCCTTTAAAAAAAATGTTTTCCTAAGTAATTCAGTATGTTAAATTAACCTGGGGTCAGGTCAGGGATTTCACTGAAATTCCAGAATATAATGTAAATGATCTCATTTAAAAAAAATATCCCATATATTAGCCCCATTGAACTTTGCAATGGATAACACACTGAAGAGTGTGGAGGTTTTTCTTTCCCACTAAAGAGTTTGATTAATCTCTAGTATACCATTTCATAACAATTTTACATAAAGAACAAAGTTTCAGAGCTGCCAGTTGAGGAATGACCATATGAAGTGTATCTAAATTCCATAGCACCAAAAAATGCACAACCTGTCATCACAGGGACATACCACTAAAGCCAACATTTATTGGTTTGGAAAAATAATGATTGGTAATTACAATCTGTTTCATCAGTCCACCCTGACCTTGCAGTGTGTACCTCTAAATGTTACGTTAGATAAAATGGTTTTTTTTACAATCAGTTTCAGAGGTACACACTGTTAAAAGTAAGAAGATGACATCTAAACTACAGCAAAAGCATCCAATCCCCTAAAAATGAACAGATTTGTCTGTATTACAAAAGACACAAACTGTTACATATAGTATGGCATGAACTGCCACCTTCTGATGCAGTAACAAAATGTAAATATGTAAATATGTTTGTATCACCAAGATTACACACTATTTGTAATTGCCCACTTGTCAATACCATTTCATGTTTTAGTTGATGGACACTTGTATATTGCAAATTTCAAATATTGCCATAGATCAGATTAAGTTCTAGACTTCGACTTGACCACTGCCTTTCCCTTTTGTTGTTCAATAATATAAGTTTTAATTAGGCCCTTATGCTTGAGTTCACAGTTCTGCCAAGAATTTAAAACTGGGAGAAAAAGTTCTGTTTTTGTCTCATCCGACCATAAAAGCACTAAACACTCGATATTTGATTTAATGCCAATTTACTTCAGAAATGTTTTTGTGCTTAGTCACTTTCTCATTCAGGCCTCTTGATGAGATTAACTTAAAGGTTCCTCCTCTCCAGTATCAGTCATTGTTTTTCCTTTAACATGATCATTGGTTTCCTTATGGCAACCCTAACCAGTCTCCTTCTGCCTCTGACCCAAACTTTTGAGAGATGTCAGTGCCTTGGAAATAGCATGCAGCTACCTTTTTCTCACAACTTATTCAACAGATATTGCAACACATTTATATCATTTTGCAGCACGTTCTATCTTACGTATATCTGAAACCTAATGATTTCTTTTCATAGCATGCTCGGGTGTAGGTCCCCGCCAAGAACGATCCTTTTTCAAAAGGGCCATTTTCTAGCAGCCCACCGGAAAGTGCTTGAAAATCAATTACTTCTGCTTCGCTGAGGAGAAGCAATTGATGATTCCCAGGATGAAGACGCAGAGGCGAATGTTAAGTAGCCCTTCTCCTAATTCTTACCCTAAACCTAACCCTCCCCTTATATAACCCTCATCACCCTTCAACCTAACCCTAAGTGCCAGATTTACTAAGGGTCGAGTTAACTCGCCCCTAAAAATTGCAGCAGCTCACAATTTTATTTTTCAAAAATTGCCGGAGTTCCCCTGTTGATTTTAAAACTCTCACGATGTGTGGCCATTTATCAAGTGTTTATTCACCACAATTAATCTTATAATTACGAAGAACCCTTGAAAAGTCGCCACATGCCATGGCCCGTTTATTAATTTGAATTCATTTTAAATAAAAATATTTTATGAATAATATTTCAAATCACAGCCGTGGCATGCCCTTAACCCTTTGCATGCTGTGGCATATAGTACTATAAGGCTGTGCCATCAGCGACACTATGCAGAGTTAAGTGCATGCAGCCGCAATCAAAATGTCCCCGATCCTGTATCCAAATAATAATGTGCCCTCTGTCCATATAAATAATAATAATGCTTATTATTTCTCTTTAAAACAAATTATCTACAAACAAATGATTAATTAGGATTTGTTAATATATTTTGAGAGTCTACAAAGTCCATAATAAAAACAAATAAAAAGTAGAGTCTAAAACAATGGATATAGGTTTTACATCTAATATGGACTTTTTGGAAAAGATGTTGAATACTTAAAAGTAAATGTATTTTTACAACCTGTTACATATCATATGTAAACATATTTTGATTCTCAAGGTTTGCAATCCTAACTAATAGTATGGAAAATCAAAGCCTTGACTTACTTTTAATTTATTTTTTTTTGTATTATGTCTCAAGATGTTTATTTTGCTCATATTTATTATTTATATATAATATATATTTATAAATATATAATATATATTATTTATATATCATAGTTAATGAATGTTAATTTTATTGAGCTACAAGTTAAAAAATTACTCTTGACCTCTACACATACTTGAGTAAGGATAATCTTGTGACTGAAGTGATTGAAGCACTATCTAAATACACAATGATATATATATTGTGCCATTTGTTTACAGCCAGGAATTAGTTTGTCATTCTGCTGCTTCCATGGGGCATAAAATAGAATGATATGACTGAGATATAACAAAAAAAATCCATACTTTTACATAGAGCAAAAGTCATCATACAATCTAATCTTTACAGTGTAGTTAAAATGATATCTCTAAGTGGTCTGAAGCGGTTTATCTAAATACCTTTGATTCATTTAGGTGATGTGTTTAGAATGTGTATCATGAGCTACATAATTATTTATCCATAGTATGATTAGCCCTTTTAAAATAAAAATTCAATATAAGTGGAGCCATACAATCTTCCATGTAATTTTTTCTTTCTTAATTAACTCATGTTTTTTTTTTTCTGGTCTTGTGTTCTATTGGCTTGAAAATAAAATTGTCAGTATTGCTCTGTAAAAGTAAAATATAAATTCAATTAATTAATTAATACGAAAAATATCAAAACAATTAATTGTGTTTCTAAAAGTAACAAAATTATCCAAATACTTTATAAAGTTAAAAAATGTCTGAAATTTTTTAAAAAATGCTGACAATCTAAAAGTAAGTACAATGGTTTAGCTCATGTATGTAATATGCTGTGTTAAAATATGGGGTGCATCATTGTTGTTTTTTGCATGTTAGTATGTGAATGTGAAATTTGTCATTTTTCTGTCGTGCTATTTAGACAGTGATATATCATGTTAACTCGAGGAAAAATAGGCTTTCAAATTATATTTGAATTTTCAGAAATTTATTGAAAATCTGCAGGTTTAGGAGATAACCTGATAGAATAAGGGAAATCTTTTCAGAAAACAGAAGCAGCACGGGTGAAGTCTTGTATGTGGCATTAAGATGTGATGATTAGATGGGAGGTGAAATGCCATTCATTGGTTTACCGTAGACGGCAATAGGGAGTATGAATGGTGGAGCAGTGGAGCTTGAAATGGGTTTGTAGGTGAAAGTGAGGAGATTGAAGAGGATTTTGTAATGAAAAGGGAGCCAGTGTGGTGCCTGACAGAGAGGGGATGTGGAGGAGGACAGCAAACTTAGGGTTATAGAGATTATAAAGCTGTTGCCAATGGCAGTGCAAGAGCTTGAATGTACTCTTTATAGTGGGAAGATTACAAGTTCTATTTTTTCTACATTAAGCTTAAGGAACTGCTAGAACATCCAGGAAGAGATGTGAACGAGTGGCAGTAGGAAACCTTAGAGAGGAGGGACGGGTATAGTTTGGCAGAGGAGTGGTAGAATTGGGTATCATCAGCGTAGAGATTGTATTGTAAGCCTAAGGAACTTATGAGTTCACTCAGTATGTAGGTGTACAAACAAAAGAGTAGGGAACCAAGGGAGGATCGCTTAGGGACTAAACAGGGAGTGGTGAAGGTGGACAGTTGAAGTCCAGGTTAGAAACAAAGAAGGCTCAATCGGAGAGATAGGAGTTAAACATTCCCTTAAACTTCCCCTGTGTGACCACAGCACCTACAAAATATTTCAATTATTTAAGTAGCCAACTTAGCTTTTGCAGTTATTTGGCTTGGTTTTTCCATAAAAATATATTTATATTTTTAAATTATATTTGTACAATATTAATTCAAACACTATAGAAGGATAACTAGGCAGGGAAATATATTGGAAGGTATCCATTTTACAAATATACATTAACGAGAACACTTTTTCTTAGTAACAGCTGTTGTTTTAAAATGGATGAACTGTCTGGCAAAAGTAGTGAGTGAAAGATTTGTCAGCAGCATCACCCATTACTGTATTAGAGGACCTTGTAAAACATGAACAGATATGATGGAGGTAAAATGCCATTATGGAACTCTGCTGGCATAAAAAAATCAATAGGGAGGAAAATGTTATACATTGATTTTACTGTAGCATCATTTTTTTTTTTAAAGAGACACTTAAATTGTAAAAGCACTGACAAACAACTTAAAGCTACCATTTGTTTTTATTAAATATTAATTATTTCACTGTGAAGACTCCACAGCGCAGTAGCTTTAACACAGCGAGTCATTTACTTTATTGCTCAGAAGTATACTTCTAATCTGAAATACTGTATGAGGACTTGTGAACAATACTAGGAGCATGAACTGCGGTTTTGCTACATGAACAGACCCATATAATTTTCAGCAATTTTACATAATGAATGGGTCAGTGATGCATCATCTACTGCAATTGAAGAGAAATGTTTTGCATGGGTAAACTAATTAATAGCTACATCAACTGAACAGAAATATAAATTAGTGAACCTTTAATGTTTCATATGACTGAAAATACTGTATATAAACAGCAATATATTTAATGTTTTGTACCATTGTAACTAGCGATCTGAGTTTTCCTGCCCTAAACACAGTGGGGCTAATCCAGACTTTGGGGTAGATCCAGAGCTACGTTCCCTTTCCGTTTCAATGCGTAGCGTATTTACGCTATTGTAATTACTATGCGCTCCCCTAGGCACTCCCCTCGACACGTACTTTTGCCGTTTTACGCTTTTCCAAACCCTACTTTAAATATTCAAAGCGTAACTCCTGTCGGCTGTAATGGCTGCACGTACTTATGCGCCTAAGCACGCCCATACTGTACAATTTAAATGGCTCACCCCGCCTACGATGTGTAATTACGGGTGTCGTATGGCGGGCACGCCCTTTCGTCCGTAATTACGCTCTTGATACTAGGATGTTACGTACGCTCAGAGTTACGTGCCGTAACATCTTCTGCGCGCATGCACAGTACATACAAAATAGTGGTTTTACGCCTCCGGCTAGCGTAAATACGCTAGCGGACGTTGTTCTGGATCTGGGCCTTTGATAGTATGGGCAAAACAGGTGCAAGTGCACAGCAAAGCAACATCATGTTGCAATGTGAGGTATAAAAATGAAATGTTCTTTTTTTCATGCAGGGAAAATACTTTGTTTTGCAAGTAATGTAAAACTCACATTCTGCATAACTTTAATTATAATCTGTATATTAGATTTGAGATAGGCAACATCACTTGTCTACTCTTATTCTTGCCCAGGGTTTGTGCTAGGGTGTTTAGCACTTTAAATTTGTGCTCACCTGTTTAACAAATTAACATTATATTTAAAAGATTATAGTATCCATGTAAGCATCATAAAACACAATCTTGCAATCACAATAAAAGAAAGCAAATCATAGTCACTATAATACAAAATACAAACAATACAAACTATAAATACTACAATAACAACAAACTCCTAGTCTCCACTATACTATTCCCACTTCATCCTAAAAACTGCCACACAATACAGACTATATATCTTAGTGACAGCCATACCATATAGACATTATCCTAGTGTCCGCTATACCATACAGGCCACCATACAATATAGACTGCATCCTTCTGACCACTGTACAATAAATTCAACATTCTTGTAACCACAATGCAGATAAAAAGACCTCCTTGGAAAACAGAAAATATTTGTAACCATAATACAAAAGAGTAACAGCCTTGTAATCGTTTTACTGTAATCTAGTTTGCGTGTGTGTGTGTGTGTATAGTATATATATCCATCCAATCTCTCCCTTTTGCATGTATCCAGTCTTCCAATATTTCCCCTATGTGTGTCTCCAGTTTCCCAGTATTCCCCATCATGTGTCTCCAGCACCCCAGTATCCCCATCATGTGTCTCCAACCCCCAAGTATCCCCATCATATTTCTGCAGCCCCCCAGTATCTATCCCCATCATGTGGCTTCAGCCCCCAGTATCCCCATCATGTATCTGCAGCCCCCCAGTATCCCCTTCATGTACCTCCAGACCCCCAATATCCCCATCATGTGCCTCCAGCCCCCTAGTATCCCCATCATGTGTATCCAGCCCCCTAGTATCCCCATCATGTTTACGTACCTTTACTGTGTCTTCCTCCGTGGTGCTCTCCTCTCCCTCTCCTTCCTGCCAGCCCTCATACAGGAAGTTCCTGTATGAGCCAATGTGGCTGTTACATAGAGCAGCTGAAAAGGAGTATCAGCTGCTCTATGCAATGGCCGCGGCAGCTCATATAGGAGATGACCACCAGGACCTCTCCAGCCTGGCATTGGCCCGTGATGCATCCCCCCTGCAGGGCGCATCACGCTGGCCTTGGTTGGGGGACCATATTCATAGATCTCCAGCATGTGATCACTCTGCTATCATTCCCCTTGCTTGGATCAATTTCCAGGGTCCACCTTCCTTTAACTAATCCATCACAGTCTACAAAATGCATGTATGAGCTGCCAGTAACCAGAGCGGGGAGCGGGGCGATGACCACATCCCTCTGTGGACCGCATTGCGCCAGCCCTGGTCCTGCCCTTACTCTCAAACTCTGAATCAGTCCCAACCTCTAGATGAGCCACATTACCTCTCTGGCCACCTTAAGATATAGTGAATATAATAAACCAAACTTTTTGCTATCATATAACTTAAAGAGCTTGATAGTGTAAAACATAACTTCACTAGGTGTATATACTTTTACATTTGCACATAAAACTCACATACTGCATAGCTTTATGTTTAACCTATAAAATAGAGCTGAGTTAAGAAACTTTACCGTAATTCTAATTCTGGTTTCACAATTTAAATTTGCCTCCCCTTGCAGGCCAATATGGTATTACTCAGGTATAAATGCAGCTCTTAAACAGCCCCTATCTGTCTATGGCCCGGATTCAGAGCTGCGCTTCTGTATTTTTTCAGATGGAAGCGCAGCCAAAATGAGCATTGTGTATCAGCATGCTCAAGTGTGCCCTTCTGTCTGTGTCCGCATCCAACAGCACTGCATCTGTGAAATTGGGAGTTCCACAATATTTAATTGAGAAAAGGGGGGTGTTTTTCTCATTTAAATACAAGGTGCAGTGCTGTCCGGTGGATCGCTATAATTAAAAGTAGTATTTTTATTTGCAAAAAAAAACCCATTTGAAGATGTCACAAAACATGTCCTGCTATCCAGGGCGGGCCCTGGATAGCAGGGCATGCTAGCGCTTTTGGTTCTCCAATCGCCGGCATGCCCTGGCATTCTTGGGCATGCTGATACTTGTAACCCGCGGCGGAGCCATTACAGCTCCAACTGTGGGTTTGCCAATTAGGCCTGTTTTTATTATGGGCTATTCAGAGGTGTGTGTTTCTAAAGAAACAAACCCCTCTGCATAGGGTGTTTTAGCAGACCCACCTTACGGATCCACCAATATCTAAATAAGTGCCTATGTGGTGGTCACAAATTGTCATTCTTTATTTTTTTTTATTTTTTTTTAAACCACCAGCTGATAATCGTTTTAGTTATATGACCTAAACTGATTCAATCTACAAATCGTTAAAGAAGAGAGTTTTAGAGAAATTGTCTCAAAACATTTGTGTATTGTAGGCAACATTTGTGTATTGTAGGCACTTCTGTTTGTAACAAATAAAGGACGTATAAACATGTGACTCATAAATAAAACTAAAAATGCATTTATTTTAACAAAATGTAAACGTATCCTAATAGTGTTATAAACATATAACCAGTTACACAAATGGAAACCAGTTGTTAGGAAAAGCTCCTGTTTATATTTTAACTGTGTGTGGTGGATACTGGTATTTGGAAGTAATCTGAGGATAATCTATAGTTTATTTATTAACTATGCTTGTTCTCATACAAAAACTAACCCTAGAATAACTTATTTTTGTACTATCACACACACTTAATTGCATGCAGAATTTTGGTGCCTTTTTCAAGAGAAATGTAAGTTTTTACATTTTACATTCTTTTTTATCTGTTTCATAGTTGTTGACTCTCCTAGAATGTCCAAGAGACTCCTTAAACTTAGAGCATTGCTTCCAGTATGCCTAGAGTGCAGGCAAATCCCCAGCAATGGGCACTTGAGGCTGTGATTTTATGAAAATCATTGTTTCTAGTCCCATCTCTCTGTCTTTGAATAACTAGTTCCATAGCGATTCTAGCCCTACCAGTCATCAAGCCTTACCTCATCCTTAGTAATCCCATGGATCCCCCCGTGATAGATAGATAGATAGATAGATAGATAGATAGATAGATAGATAGATAGATAGATAGATAGTAGTTCAAAATATTCCTCAATGGACTCACCAATGTTCTTATTTATGTTATTTAGAAAAAGGGATTATTTGTCAATTTAGCAGAAGGGAAAATATTGTTTTAACCTTTCACTCTTAAGTTTTTGTTTTCTATGCACATTAAAGTTGCATCAGGAAGTTTGTGATTATCTAGAAATAAAACTGTTTGAAAAGGAAATATTTTCTCAGAACCACAGAGTTATGGCACGTACACATAGAAACCTTGATTTTTTATATGAATAAAGCAAAGATTATGGGAATTAAAAGTTAAAGATTAATGTTATTATATACTAATATATATACACACACACACATGAAAAGACAACCCAGCACTCTTGCAATTACGCAGCACACAAACTATAACTTTCTATCTTTAAAATAAATGTCAATTTGTTACATGCATTTGCAGATATATGATAAGCCACCAGCTACTTACAAGGCTTCTCTATTTTGGTGGTGCTAACTCTAAAACTATCAGAGTCCCAACTTTGGGTCATATATCATGTATTTTTAAATTGATTGCTTACCCCCGACTTAGGTCCCCAAGTCTCCAAAACAGCCACTCTGAAACAGCACTCCCTATCAGCTACTTTCCCAGACAAACTTTAACACAAACACACAGAATGGAGGTTGCTCAAATCAATTTATAGGGTAATATGGAGCAGGTGCTGTAAGTATGGGTATACAAAAAGACACCCCAGCACTCTTGCAATTACCCAGCAACAAACCATACTTTACTTTACTTTATTTACACATAATCTTTCCCTTGAAAATCAATATATTTATTTTAAAAAAGTGTCTGAGCAAAATGTGTGTCAACACGCTGCTGTTCGGACTAAAAAACATTGCCAGTATAATTTAGTATATGCAGAATGTGTGTTTTACATTTTTTATTCTTACATTTAACAGTTTACAATTTGTAAGGTGTGTAGGGCTGTGTTATAAGTAAGAATATGGGCATTTTATTAAGGAAAGCCTACTCTGTCTTATACTTATTAAGATCTTAAAGATAGAATGCCATGATTAGCTACTGGTTGTTTGCATGAGTTATGGAGCACTTTTGCTTGTAACCGTGTAGATTTCCCCAAACCTTTCTAGCACCTGCTCTAGATTAACTTCAATTGATTTGAGCAATGACCATTTTGTGTTATTAGAGAAACACACTTAAGATAAACTCAATAAACTCCAAGTGGGGTGGTATACAGGGGAATGCCATACTGTCACTTCCCCCACTGATTTAATAGAAAAACTATAAATCTACATTAACGCCATTAACTTCATGTATTTCGGAATATTTATACCGCCACTTCTAAATGTCAATACCGCCACTTCAAAATTTCCACTTCGACCACTAGCCCAGATCCAGACCCGCCAATGTCACCCCTTTTACGCATGCATATATCCTTAAAGGGAGTGCTTTAACAAATTTATATTGAGGATTTTATCTCGGGACTCATAGAGGTGTGTATTAAAATCTGCTATTTTTCTTACCGTAATAGACGAGAGTAGGTGCACTTCTTGGGATTGATAAGTAGTCTGAGAGGCCCGGATCTTTAAAGACTGCATATACGCAATCTACGTGACAAAACGATACGTAGATTACGTAAAATAGTTACTATTACTATTAAAATACCTACTATCGGGAAATTAAGACCGTATGTGGAACACGTACGTTGTTGTGAATCCAGGCCACAGTACGAGCAAATCAAGGGCAAGGGAGGTGATGCTTTCTAGATACAGTCTTATAGAGATTAAATATAAAGCTATGCTTTATTTAAGTTAAGTTTGTTGAAAAGCAAAATATATTTCCTGCATGCAAAAAAATGAATACAAAAGACAATTAATTTACACCCCTCATATTGCAACATAGCTTTTCTAAACATTAGTTTTATCTCGTACACATGGTGAGTGGGCCAGCCCCAAGTGCGAACACTGAATTTCACATAGAACACAGCATCATGCAACTGCATTCCGGTGCAGAATTACTTGTAATGCGCAAGCGCAGTGCTACTTGGAAGGCGACTTACACACCTAATATATGTAAGTCGCCTGTCTTTATTAACGATGGATCTGGACCAGGGCCGGATTATCCATGGGGCGATCGGGGCCGTCGTCCCTGGGCCCCCACACACAAAGGGCCCCCACAAACTGCAGTTACAGAGGATGGATGTCAGTGATTGACATCCTCCTCTTAAGCACAGTGTATCGCAGCCGCCGTCATATTTCGGCAGCTGCGATAGTGTGCTTAAGAGGAGTATGTCAATCACTGGCATCCATCCTCTGTCACTGTAGCCGGGGCACAAGGGGAGAGCAAGGAGGCGGAGCCTGCACATAGTGCTACTGCCCCCTGCCTGTACAGAGCTGGCTGTGCGATGCACAGCCCCTGCTCTGTTTACAAGACGCCATGTGTCCTAAGGTCATGTGAGCATCAGAATTCTTCAGAGCACGCGCCGTGGAGGAAAGAGCCGGAGGAGAGGCAGCAAAGGTACGTTTACTATACAGTTTTTAAACAATGTGGTTGAAGAATTGGTATTTCAACATAGAGGGGGCACAAAGGCTGGGTGAACACAAATAAAAAGGGGGCAATAAGGTTTGCTGAAAACACATAAAGGTGACAATCAGATTGGCTGGATACAAAGAAGGGGCAATAATACTGGTTGGACACAGAAGGAAGGGGCAGAAGGCTGGTTGAATACAGAGAAGGAGGGGGGTATAAAGCTGACTGGACACAGAAGGAGGGGCAATAAGACTGGTTGCACACAGGAGGAGGGGCAATAAGGCTGACTAAGCAGTAATAAAAATGGGGTAATAAGACTGGTTGGACACAGAAGGAGGGGCAATAAGGCTGACTAGACGGAAATAAATAGGGGGCAATTTTGCTGTATGTTAATGTGAAGCAGGGGCCCCCCACGATTTAGTTGCCCAGGGGCCCCCACAGACCTTAATCCGGCTCTGCTCTGGACTATTGTGTCTAAAACATAATTGTGCCTAAAGCTAAAATTTTAAACTAGATTTTACAACTATGTTTACTACTTGATATAAAAAATATATAGTATAATAAATATATATTCAAACATGACATTTTCTACATTTGAAGAATTGGCCTTACATGTATATCAATGCACCATAGTCGTACGGCCTAGCTTATTTCAGTCTGAATTGTCTTGTTGCTCTCTCCATCATTCACAAAGGCAGTAAAATAAAAGTGCTAGTACAAGGAAAACACTCAGTTCCCTATATGTACTATATATGTGGATAGCGTTGTTAATCTCATTAGAGAAAATGGAATAGGATGATAGAAATTGCCAGCATTTAGCTTGCTAATCAATTTCCACTTGAGGCTGAATATCTTCAGGATACCACAACAGACGTCTAAGTATTGCATACCACCAACCTTTCCCTCCATTAAGAGAAGTAGAGTGAAGTAAAAGTACAGTGTGGGAAGGGGTCAATGCTAACTATATGTTTAAAGCAGCATAACTATTTCCTACTCTAATTAAAATTAAAAATGCATTTATATATTCCACACAAAGAAGATGAATAATTTAACTGGTTCATATGCCGGAAACCACCATTCTTAACTCATCAAGGCTGATTATGTTATATCTTGACATATGACTGTCTTTTATTGAAGGAAAGGTTTACATTAATCTTAATGAGTCTGACATATGCTGATTCTACAGTACTTGCATTTCTGCAACATAACACTCTATACATCTGTTTATAACTTATTCACTTTTAAACAGTGTGGTTGTAAAAACCAGCCAGATTTTCTTTTTATTATCTCTTTGTTTATAGGAAACCTATTAATAAAAACATATATTTACATAATTCTTTTAATATCTGAGGACTTGTACATGATAGCATTTTTTTTTCAGAAAATATGTTGAAATTAGGACTCTAATTGTAATACAATGTAAAGTGTCTGCGGGTACCAGAAATGTGATGGTAAATGGAATAAGTGAGCAGCGTAGTTAATCAGCACAACCAGAATATATTTAATATTAGAACCAAAATTGCTGGTTTACAGGATTATACCTGACAGAAATGCCTCTAGTTCACATAATAATGTCACACTGCAGTAAGCTAGTTTACAGTAATATCACATAGTTCATGAATATGCCACAGAGTAATGTTCTCAGTTAACATATTTATGTCACACAGTAATATCCCCCAGGTCACATAATTATTCTACACAGTAATACCCCCTGGTCACATAATTATGCTACACAGTAATACCCCCAGGTCACATAATTATGCCACACAGTAATACCCCCATGCCACACAATAATGTCTTTATGACCACATATAAGCAATCTACATAAGGAAAAGATACGTAGATTACGTAAATAATTTACTACGCATGCGCAGTAGTAAAAATCGCTAAACACCGGACGTATATGTTATACGTCCGGTAGTTTGCATACGGCCCATAATTTGTTTTTGTCCTAGTTATATGTGAAAAGGACACTAATATAGTGCGATATTATAATACACAGAACATTAGGAGACTTTATATAACATTAAGTCAGAGAAGTTACCTCTGCTCTGTTTGTCCAACATTTCTTAAGCTCTATTTTGGCAGATATTGCGAACAACTGGTTGTACAAATACTAACAGAGCATGCTGTACTTTTTATAAATATTGCATTATTCTGATTCCATAATAAAGGTACATAGGTTACATTTTATTTTCTTACTTTAATCACATTATATTTTTTAATATATAACTTACAATACCTTTTAATCCTCCCAATTAAATTTTAATGAATATCTAATAAATGTTTATCTTTAACATGAGACAGGCTTAGTGAACTCGGCTTTTCACTAATAAATGTTTATCTTTAACATGAGACAGGCTTAGTGAACTCGGCTTTTCAAGCATCTTTATATAATATTGTTATATTATTGGGGATGTTGCGAGTAGCACCACCCTAGAATAAACTATAATAATTATATATATTATATATATTGATAATATTAAAAAATACAATAAAATTATATATTTTATTATTTGACATGATGACATATTTAAGAGTGCAAGTCTTTGTTTTTGTGATTTTGTTCCCCCTTTATGCCTCCTTTTTTCCTTTGTGCCCCTGTATACCTAGAGTCCTCCTCTTTGCCTCTGCATGCTTTGTGTCCTCCTCTGTGCCCCTATATTCCTCCTGTCCACCTCTATGCTCATGTATGCCTCCTACCCTTCTCTGTGCCCCCTCTCTCTCTCTCTCTCTCTCTCTCTCTCTCTTTCTCCCTCTTTATGTCTCCTGTCCTTCTTTGTGCCCATATATGCCTCCTGTCCCTGTCTGTGCCCCTGTATACCTCCTGTTTCTCTATGTGCCTCTTGATCTATCCCCACTTTCTCTCCCGGTATCTATACCAGGGTTGCTGACTCTCCTGAAATACCCAGGAGACTCCTGAAATTTGAACAGTTCTTCCGACAAATCTCCCACATGAGGCAAGGGGACCTCATAACAATAATCCCTAGTATTACAAGGGATGGGTGGGGCTTGATTATGCGATTTCTGTCATCAAGCCCCACCCACCCCCTCGAACACTATGTTCTATGATAGTGCTGGGAAGGGGTGGAGCTTAAAGCCCCGCCTCCATACCGACCAAAAGTCGACAACTCTGATCTGTACTATCCAACCCCTCTTTTCACATTCTCCTTTTCTATCTTTTTGATATGCTGTAATATTTTCTTACCTTTGTTGTCCTCAGTTCTCACCTCTCTATTTCTCCCTACGTTCTATATGGCGCACTGTGCTGTGTGATGTGTCCTAACATCATGTTAAAGTCATGCAGATCCGGGTGCTGCAGCTGCCATGGCAACACATGCACAGTGGCCTCAATCCAGATCTGAGGGTACGCCAGCATGACGTTTCTTTGTGTTTTCTCGCATTGCGTATGTGTAGAACTGCAGAGCGCGCAGTCATAGCACAACCCTAGGATCTAGGAATTGCTTGCTGAGTGGCGTGTTCAGAAAAATGTACAATTTGAAAAAATAGCACATTATTTACTCTGTTATATATAATTTGAACTATGTGCTCTATTAATAACAGTTTTTGAAGGCTTAAATACACAATACTGCACTGCCCTTGTGCTGTGTATTTGGGCACATACTGTATCTGTTTACAGTGTAACTGCTGTGTACCTGTACCCTACGTGGCGTATTTGCTTGCATTTCAAATGATACAGTTATGTGCAGTCAGAGGCGTATCTACCCCTTGGCCAGGATGGCACCCACCAGGTGCGCCAGCCAAAGGGAGGCGTCGCCCGGCAATGCCACCTTGGCTAAGAGGTAGTATCGCCTACTTGAACCATTTTACCATCCAGCCGCAGGCTGACTCCAAACCAGCGCCGCTGGAGTCAGACTGCAGCTGGATGCTAAAATGAGGGCCGGT
>WWET01000489.1:521118-533545 GCA_011038615.1 Limnodynastes dumerilii
ATACATTTATAGTAATGTTTCTGGCATAATATTTAGTACTGTAAATCTCCAGCATCTGATCACCAGTGAATCATTTCCTCATTTCCAGCAAATGGACTGAAGTTTAAAAACACTAAAACTTGTGCCAGATCATTGTTTACTATGAACATTAAATTATTCTAGTAAGAAATAATACTAAAGAGATAATCCCCTAAATGATAGCAGTCATGTAATGTCTTCTAAGTATATGTCTCTGAAGTCAGATTGTTATGGGAAAAAATCTGAGGGTCAGTGCTCAAGCACTAAAATTTCCTGTAGTACGTCATGTACAACATGTGTGATAGAGACTTTCAAATCAGTGATTGAACTTAAATAGCACATAACTAAATAAATACAAACTCTACTTTTAAAAAGTGTAATGTAATGTAAAAAAAGCATGGGTTTGGTAGGTCAAAATGGTCCTTCCTGATTTTTTGAATGAAACCTATGTAACACCATGGGCCAGATTTACTAAGGGGTGATTTAAAGCGCTATAGTTTACTTAAAGGTCACTTAAAAATAAACAACTATGTCCCCCATCACTTGAAACATATCATTATTGCTGTGCCCATAGTAGTAGTAGTAGTAGTCATTATTTCCAGTAACTTGAAGGTAGCCAATCAATGTAACAAAGCAATGAAAAAGACAAGCCAGGTGCTTGGTTGCATAGGGAGAGGAATTAGTAGCAGAAAGAGAGAAGTAGTGATGCCCCTTTATAAATCATTGGTACGCCCTCACCTAGAATACTGCGTTCAGTTCTGGAGGCCATATCTCCAGAAAGACATAAATACATTAGAGACTGTGCAAAGAAGAGCAACTAAAATGGTCCATGGCCGTTGTAACAAATCATACCAAGAAAGGCTACAGGAACTAAACATGTATAGCTTGGAACAGAGAAGGGAGAGGGGGGACATGATAACAGCTTTCAAATACATCAAGGGTTGTGACCAGCTAGAGGAGGGTACCATTATTCAAAAGAAAAGGTGTAATAGAACACGAGGGCATGAATATAAACTGGAGGGTGGTAGATTCAAAGGAAATGTGCAGAAAAATTACTTCACTGAAAGGGTGATAGATAAATGAAATATTCTCCCATCTGAGGTGGTTGAGGCCAATACAGTAGAACAATTTAAACATGCCTGGGATAAATATAAGGGTATCGTAAATTGTAACCCCAATTGAGGGTAAATAGGGTCTAGGGTCAGTATAGTTTTCAATAAACAAATGGGCAGACTAGATGGGCCATGTGGCTCTTATCTGCCGTCACTTTCTATGTAATGAAATAATTATTGCTGTCCCTGAAGTAGTAATGAAATAATTATTGCCATCCCTGTTGTAGTCAATAAATAATTATTGCTGTCCCAGTAGTAGTAAAGAAATAATTATTGCTGTCCCCGTAGTAGTAAAGAAATAACTAATACTGTCCCTGTAGTAGTAATGAAATATTTAATACTGTCATGTAGTAGTAATGAAATAATTATTGCTGTCCCCGTAGTAGTAGTGAAATAAGCTCCAGCAGTGCTATTCCTCACTGCTGGTTATAGCTCTAGTTCTCTAGTCTGGGTCCAGCTCTGCTATTGTTCTCTGCCTTGTCCATTTTTATTGTGATCTCTGAATGCCCCTGCTCCAGTTAACTCTTGCCTCTCTCCTTGTGTTTTTCTGCTTTTTACCCAGTGTTTCCTCCTGTCCCTGCGTGGCCCATTCCTCTGGTTATGACTGTGTGGCACCCCTGTGGTGTCTCCTCTGTGAGAGTGTGTGTGTGTGTGTGTGTGTGTGTGTGTGCGCACCCTAGTTCATCCTGTCTTTCTCTCTGTGTTGTTTGTCAGAGTTAGTCACTTCTAGCTCTCTTTTCTTGTTCGCACTTTCATTTCCCCCCCGCCTTCTCTCTCCTGCTTACTTCCGCCATTGCTTCTGTGTCTTCTACGGGTGTTGCCTCCAGGGGCCATGACCTGCTAGGCATACTGCAGCCCAGCCTATCCTCACCATCAGGGGCTCTAATTAAAACCAGGCCCTACTTAGAGTCCGTGCCCTGGTCAAGGCACCCGCTCACTGTAACATCTGCAGGAACAACAATATCACTTGACTCCAGGTTCTTTAAAGGGTGCCACGCAGAAGCTTTGGTGTCCTGTACACCCCAGTGGTGATTTCTTCAGGGGTGATTTTTCTTAAACTGATTTTACCACATATGCCATGTGGACTCCACAACAAATTCCCAAGCATCCTGGCAGCCCTGCCCTACTTCCTCTTCTCAAATCCGCTCTAGTAAGAACAGGATGGGGTCTTCCTCTGCAATGCAGTGTTGCGCATAAGTGACGCTACTCTGTTCTCATCAGAACCAAGTTGAGGGGATTACAGGCTGCCTTACTGTAATGGATTTAGGCATAACTTCCTTCTCCCACTTAGGGTATGAGTGGTCTGCTTCCCATCCCACCCTTCCTCACCATCGGATATGCTCCCAGTACAGAAGTCTGGAATATCCGGGAGACTCCTAAAATTCGGGCAGTTTTCCCATTAACCCGGAACAGCCAGCAAATATCTCACAGTGGACTTGAGTGCAAACTATAGCCACAAGTGCCGTCCAACTGTCTAGCAACACTACCATTCACAGTGTTACTAGTGACTCTGTGGGACATGATGAATTAATTAGCGTCATCAAGCCCTGCCACAATCCCTAGTAATACTATGAAAACTGTAATTGATGGTCAGGGGGTGGAGCTTCAGTTTGCACAAGTTGCATCATTAAACCCCACCCCTGTACCTGTCTCTATCTCTTCCCTCTGGGTGAAATGGACTTGCACATGCTCAGAACCACATTAG
Source organism: Limnodynastes dumerilii (assembly GCA_011038615.1). NCBI lineage: Eukaryota > Metazoa > Chordata > Amphibia > Anura > Limnodynastidae > Limnodynastes > Limnodynastes dumerilii. The sequence goes on from WWET01000489.1 coordinate 523,954, forward strand.
TTCTTGAAATTGCTTTGGAACAATCCCTTGTCACATAAAGCATATAGATTTGGAGGATTCCATGTAGAGTTGTGTGTATGTATCAAGGTGTTACACTGTGCATACCACTAAAATAGACACATGCAAATGTGTGCCATTGTTACAGATCTTTTACCACCCGAAAATACTTATTATATAATAGCAATGGTCCTTTAAAAATAATTGTTTTGTATTTTCTGAGAGTTGATACTGGAAAGACATCAGATTTGACCTTGTTAAATGTATACTGCATAAAGCCTTTTTGAAGTGTTAATTATTTCCATTGCATTCCCTTAGAAAACCGTACACTTGCACTATTGAATGTTTTGCTGCAAACACATACGGATTTCCATTGATCATTAAGGGTTTTCACTGTCAGAAGGTTAAACTATAAAACATTCCTGTTATTACAGTCAATGACCTTTGAGTGATGTTAATGCACACTGCCTGGTTCTGATAACCACTTTCCAAAACCTCAGCATCATGACAAATACAGATGTAAAACCTAACAAGTGCATTAGTGGGAAGTCAGCAGAAAAAGCCCCAATGTATCACGTCTACCTGTGGAAGCCATTACCAAACATTGGAGCTCTTACCACATGCTAATGCAAAACTAATGAAGTTTGATTCACCTTGTCGAGGGATGTAATGCACTTTCTGCTTTACAATCAGATCATCTTGACTTTTGGATTGGAGAAAGGTTGTGACATGTTGGAATTATGTTTCGTATAGGCAAGCAAAATTGAAGTTGTATAGACAGTGCACGTTAACAAAGTTGTATTTAGAAAAAAGTATTAAAAGTATTTATAAAAAAAAAAGCTAAAAATTATTTGGATCCAAAGTTTGTCACTCCAGTCCCTAACATTCATTATGACCATTGTTCTCATATAATATATGTGAAAATATAGTCATTACCCCTGGATGAGATGCGTATTTAGGATGTAGGTATACATATAGGGCCTGATCCAGACCTCCGTCAGCGTAATATCGTCTAAAAAGACAATCTGCACATGCACCGGGCAGATGTTGCCCGGCGTAGCGATCGGGTGTCGTACCAGCAGCCTAGTAATGCTGGATGGTGTGTTCCCCTGTTACTATGCTGTAGTTAGTGTAGATAGGCGGGGGGAGGGAGGGTAATGAGGCTGGGAGGGCGGCAGTAGCGTACTAACACCGCCGTACCAGCGTATTAACAATAGCTTACGCCGGCTGAAGTTAGGGTAGCCTTCAGCCGGCGTAAGCATGTGTTAATACGCTGGGGCAAGGGGGAGTGCTGCGATGGTACGCTGAGCGTTAGACCGCTCAGTGTACCATCGTAGCTCTGGATCAGGCCCATAGACCCTCCAACATGATCTATTCCATTAAGTACAAATTGATCTGCTTCTAAGCTTCAAACTGTCAATTACTATGGTAACCCCCTCTGTTTAAAAGGTAAATGTTTTTTAGGCATCAGTTAATTAATTAAAACAAGGTCAGTGTAACAGGTGAAAGCCAGGAGCGGAGTATACTGTACCTAATGGAAGGAGTAATGTTGTAGGGATGTATATGTGAGTTACCATGTGACTGGTGTCACTAAGGACTGGTTCCTAGATTGTGTTAGGATTTGTGATTATCGAATGTGTAGGGATCTACAATCACAGGCCACAATAATCACATCCTCATCTTCGTTCAATCGCTAGCCATTTCACCAACAGATTTCTGATACCGATATCCTACCTTAAGGTTTCATAGTAATACAAAATCACACCCATTTGTCAACACAGCCTGTCCAGCCCCCCCCCCCCCACACACACACGCACATCTTGCTCCATCAAAAACATCATTGCTCATACATGTGGGTATGGGATACTGCATTCATTCTGGGTACTCGCAAAAAGGTCATCTTATATTTATTACTTACAAATGGTGACAGAATCTCAGGAGTAAGTGTGGGTGAGAACCTAGGATCCAGTGACCATCAAGCAGTATGTTTTAGTATAATGAATGAGAGAGACACGTACCACACAGAGACAAGGGTGCTAAACTTTAGGAAGGCAGATTTTGTGAAAATGGGGAAATGTGTAAGGGATTCTATGCCAGAGGGGAGGAACATGAAAGGGGTACAGGAGCAATGGGGACATTTAAAAAATGAATTATTAACAGCAACAGACCTTTGTATAAGGAAGGTTAGGAAAAACCCCAGAAAAAGAAAGCCAATGTGGTTTACAAAAGAGGTAGCAACTATAGTGAAAGCTAAAAAGATGGCCTTTCAGAATTATAAGCAAACTCAAAATAATGATGATAGGGAGGAGTATTTTGTAGGAGGAGGCTAAAAAGGAGGCTAAATAGGGCAGCAAAAGGCACAAACTGAGGAAAAACTGGCCCACTTGGTATGAAAAGGGGACAAAAACTATTTTAGGTATATAAATGAAAGGCAAAAAACTAAACAGGGTATAGTAAGGCTCAAAAAGAGAGATGGAGTCTTGCTGAGGGTGAAAGGGCTATAACAGATTATCTTAACAAGTATTTCTGTTTGTTATTCACAAAATAAAGAGGGGGAGGGACCACTTTTAAATGGGAAGACTATTAATACAATGGAGGCAATTACTACTACTTTCACTGAGGAGCAGGTATTAAAAGAACTTTCAAAGCTGAAAGTGGACAATTCAGTGGGACCAGATGGGATACATCCTAGGATATTTAAAGAGCTTTTAGGGGTGCTAGCAAAACCATTAACTGAATTATTCAACCAGTCAATTAACAGAATTATTCAACCGGTCACTAATAACTGGGGTAATTCCAGAGGACTGGAAAATAGCAAATGTCATCCCTCTGCATAAAAGTGGAAGTAGGGAAGAAGCATTAAACTACTGACCAGTGAGCCTAACATCAGTAGTAGGGAAATTAATGGAAACACTATTAAAGGAACAAATTGTAAAGTATCTTAAATCCAGTAATTTATAGGATTTCGATTAATAACCTGGGTTGAAAATCCAGGGTTATTGCAGGGTGGTGATTTGAACACGATATTATTGTACATGTATTCCTGCCAGAGGAACCATTGAATAACAGATAAAGAGATGAAGGTAGGGTATGGAGCTCCACCCATTTCCATTTTGATACTAAACTGGACCTTTCATATTATGGGCCGGATCCATAAGTGTTTCTGCACAGCCACTTGTAAGTCCGTATGGAATGGACAATACGTGCGTGCGAACCTGAAGTCTGTGCATGTGAGAGCAGTACACTCCCCTCACACACACGTCCCTTACAAACTCAGAACCCTACTTTAAGTATTACACACCTGCCCAATGCTGGGGCATAAGGCAGAATTTTAACCAAGGGCTTAGTCATGCCCTTACTATACGATTTACATAACTCTCCGACCATGCATGCTCCACATCACACCCCACCAGCAGAGACCATCACAGCATGCTGCTTTCAGACGCATAACAGCCATGTGTTTGCTCATAAAGGGTACTTATGCATTCACAATGCATTAGTATCCTATCATACAGACTTCTGGATCTGGTCCCACCTTACTAAGAGTCAGGAGTGAGGCGCTTTTCCAGTTCTATGCCAAAGTTGTATGGTTACAACAAGGATATATCCCAGAACGTAGCGGCTACAAGCTGAGACCTCTGGGGTTAATAGGTGTAGCCAGCTAGCTGTGGTTTGGGGGACAGATCACATTTCAATACCTTGATGATCAGATTGATATTTCATTGTTGGGCAATCCTAGAAAACATCTGGACTGCCTCATATTTCACCACACTCTCTCCAACAAAACTTGGAGTTTTGAGTCGAAGCTTTGTGAAAGTTTTCAGAGGAAAGATACAGTGTGTAATCCGGTCTTCTGTCATTTGTTGTGCATCTTAATGTGGTTGGTTCATCAGTTCATCCGTTGTGAGACTGAATATATTGCAGCTCATTTCTCCTTGGCGAGAGATGTAGTGAGACCTGGATAGAGCAGTTTCCTTCAGGGACTGTAATATCATCATTAGTTAGCCAACTCTTTGTTCCAGATTAGCAAAAATTGTGGGGTGGCAATTAGTAAGTGGGTGGTTAAAGGTCTCATTATGTCTAAAAATAAAGAAAAAATATGAAAACGTATTCATGGAAAACTGTTTCTTCTTGCTTTGATTGCTTCCTGCAAATACATCTCCAGTTCTATTTTGGGTGAGCATATATAAATGATTATTTGTAATACTATGCTAAGTGAGCTTGTTCTGTGATCTGTGCATAATTTATGTTCCTATGCAATACATAAGTGTTTTGCTTTTTTACTACATTATGTATGTTTACTTCCCAGGCAAAGTTGTTTATTAGCTACTTATTGCAGTGCTTGCATTTCTCATGAAATGTTTTCACCTTAGAGGATTGAGTCTTATTCTTACATTACAAGGAGGAGGACTCTATTGTGGGATTCAAACCTCAATTAAAAGGAATGCTATGATTTACCTCATATTTGGACATGTGACAGGAACAATAGAGAATGTGTTCATTTCCATTTCAATAAAAATTTTTATGTCACAACCCAAACTTCTATAAACAGCCCAATGAGTGACACTTATGCCAAAGAATGCCCATGCCAGCTCTAGCCATAAATAAATTAAAGGGCTCCTCTAGATTCTCAAATGGACTTGGAGAATGAAACATCTGTGTATTTAACAGAACACCCAGCTTGGTGGTGTAAGTTTATATCACAGATCCGTGTTTGCGCGTGGTTGCGTGCGTATTTTTAGGATCGGATTAACTGATGTGTCGTAACTTTTTCCACGCAAATTACGTAGTATTTACGCATGTAAGTACTATCGGCACGGACTTGTGAATCGCACTTAGGGACAAGCGTGCAGAGGGGCGTGGTTTTCATCCGAACGGAAGATGTTACATGAAAGTGGGCAGGGTGGAATCATTTAAATGGGCATTTGAGGGGAACGGTTAGATAAATATGCATGTACATTAGTAACACGCGTGTAAATACACACGTAGACTTAAGGGTGCCCTATGGAGGCAGAAGTCACAGAAAACCTGTCCGTGCGAGGGGAGGGTCATGGGTGTTGCCTTGCAACGTAGGTACATATTTTTGTGTAATTTTTACACACGTCTCTGTGAATACAGTCCAATGTTATTCCTTTTATCATGAAAACATTCCTCACTTGTACCGCTTTCACATCACCACCTCTGAAAAACCCGGTATTTTGTACCCGGGAGGGGAGGGGGTGTTGCCTTGCAACGTAGGTACATATTTTTGTGTAATTTTTACACACGTCTCTGTGAATACAGTCCAATGTTATTCCTTTTATCATGAAAACATTCCTCACTTGTACCGCTTTCACATCACCACCTCTGAAAAACCCGGTATTTTGTACCCGGATTTTTCCTGGCAGCATTGCCGTGTCATTTTCAAAACCGCGTTATAAGTCCAGCCAAAAACCCGGGAATTTCCCGGATCTGTCCTTTTAACATTACCACCAAATAACCCGGGTCTGCCTTTAAAGTAAAGTGTCAATCATTCCAGATAGTGGCTTTGATTGGCTTAAAAAAGTGACCTCATTTAAAGGGGACGTTACTGTTGCACATGCAGATGATGTCAGCATCCAGTGGCCATTTTATTTCCACTGTCCTTGATGATGGCTGACGAGCTAGTGCTCTGTAACCCTGACATCATGGTTTTGTGGTGTGTTTTGCTGTTTTCAACAGCAAATGAAAGTTTGTTCCAGCTGCTGACACTGTGTCAGATGTTGCACAGTGATTTGCAGAGGAAAAGGGCGCAATTCTGGACGCAGAGGCAACACGCTCGGCATCAGTACTTGCGCAGGAGGAGGTCATACATCAGGTCCAGCCTCATGTCCATCTTGAGGTTCAGCACACTGACAGAGCGGAGTTTGTGGGCCAGAGACCGCGGTCACGGTGAGGCTTTCTGGGCGACTGTGGAAGCCTTTGAAGACCAGCAGTGGATGGTGCACTTTCGTATGTCACGTGCGACCTTCAAGTATGTGTTGGACCTCGTTTCCCCTGCATTATCCCGACAGCGCACAAGATTGCGGGTTCCAATCCCACCATGGAGGAGGCTTGCCATTGTGTTGTGGTGGTACGCTACACCAGGCGAGTACCGCACCATCGCAAGTATGTTTGGCGTTGGAATATCCACCGTGTGCAAGCTTGTGCGTGAAGTCACGGACATCTTACTGGAAGTGCTGTACCATCGCTTCATATGTTTGCCTCACGGTCAGCGTCTGGATGACACCGTAGCCGGCTTTGTGAGACGCGGTTATCCCCAGTGTGCTGGAGCCATAGACGGTACTCACATCCCCATCTTAGCTCCAGGACATAACCCTGCGGATTACCACAATCGCAAAGGCTGGCATTCGATCATTCTTCAGGCAGTTGTGGACCATAAGTATTGGTAAGTGTGTTATGCGATATACGATGTGCCATTGCTTTGCGTATGTGTTTTTGCATTTAAATGTAATTAATTATATCCATTTCCCCCCCCCCCATAGCTTCACCGATGTCTTTATTGGCTGGCCCGGACGTTCCCACGATGCCCGTGTGTTGGCTAATTCTGACCTGTACCATCTGGCTGAGGTGGAGAGAGATGGCTACTTGTTCCCGAGAGAGGTAAATTGTCATACTTTTTTTTGGGAATGTGATTATGTGCTATTAACACCAAATTTTTTTCAGCCTGACGCATGCAGGGAGGAGTGTAATGGTAGTGTCATGCACTGCTATAGGATCTGCAAATGTTCATTGTGTTGTGTGCCCCTTGCAGCTATTGTGTAACAAACAGAAAACCTTTATGATGTACTTACACCCTTTTTCCTTTCTTTGCAGAAGTCCATCTTTGTTGGCGGTGTCGAGATACCAGTGCATATCATTGGAGATGCCGCCTACCCCCTGCGAAGATGGCTTATGAAGGGCTACACCCAGCACCATCACCTCTCTCCTGAACAAGTGCGCTTTACCCACAGTCTCAGCTCCGCTAGGATGGTGGTGGAGAATGCTTTTGGGCGTTTGAAAGGCAGGTGGCGGCGTTTAATGAAGCGCTGTGATATAGACAATCATTTAGTGCCTCATGTCGTTGCTGCCTGCTGCATATTACATAACATCTGCGAGATTCAGAGGGACCAGTTTTTACCAGAATGGAACCTTGTGGACTATAATGAACTGGAGCCCCCTGAGTCAGAACCTAGAGATGTTGAACGTCCCCACCATAGTGTCGAGAACATAAGATCCACCCTATCCCAAAACATTTTTTCCCTTGTTTGATGTTTGTAAAATAAACACATGTTTTTGTTGATCAAAAGACTTTTTATTGAACAACCTTTTCAGTATTGGCAAGTTACTTCTTGCCATGAATTAGTGCAAAAATTTGTACACAAAATCAACAGAACATTAAACTTTGGCCTTATGTCATGATGTTTCTCAAAACATAAAAAAAGTACAAAACTTTGATGTACAAGTGCAAAGAAACATATGTTTTCTCAACATAGATAAAGGAAACATAAGAACTTAAGAAACACGTATTATACCTACATAAGTGCTTCAAACATGGTTTCCAAGAATGCCAAACACAATACGAGAGTAGTGTACAAATATATGTTATGGTAACATAAGTAAAGGTACTATAGTAAATACTATATGGGTATACTATATGCAGACAACATTGTCTGTAAAAGTGCAACAACAAGAACTTACAACACGGTAACATAAATAGAACGCAGTCTTCTTGCATTAATAATTCTTAATGCAACACTATAAAAAAAAAAAAAGTTTCACCTATCGTAAACCTACAGTTGACAATATGAAATGTCCTGTGTATTAACATCAGGTGGGTGTTTTGGGTTGTGCGCTTGATGGCGCATTCCAGCGTAGCCAGAAGTATTGTGATGTCCAGCGGGTGTAGGAGGTTGTTGCGGCTGGAAGGAAGGCAAGGGGCCCGGAGCACCAGAGAATGTAGACTGATGCGGTGTTAAGGCACTTTGGTGGTGATGGGCAAAGTGTACATTGCTGTACTGCTTAGCGGGTGTGGCAGGCAAGGGTGTTGGATTAATTGTTGAAGTGCGCTGTAGCGCACCACATGGCCGTTGTTGCGGCGCACCACTGTATGCTGGTTGGTTACTTGCCCCATAATCTTCAGGCATTTCAGCATAGTCACGACCTCTGTTGTCACCGTGGTTATCTTCATGCCACATTTGTGCATCAGGTCCGCCATCCCAGGCAGCTGGAGTTGGAGGCGGGGGTGGGGGTGGGTTTGGTGGCGCGGGGGCATTGTTGCTGCTCCGCATAGAATTCAACATCTCGCGCATGAATGCCATGTTGGCCTCCCTGTTCTCTCTATTAATATCAGTGATGCGGTCAAGAAAGGCTTGCTGCAGCTGACGCTCGTGCTCAAAATATGACTTCATGCGGGCCTCCTCCTGATGCTGCATCACTCTGTCCATTTCGGACAACTGGTCAAACATGACCGCTGTCATGGCTTTGGTAGCCACCTCGACTCTGTTGAGTCTTTTCCTTTTTCTAGGAACATTAAAAACTGTGGAGAAAAAAAAAAAAGGTTATAACATTTGTAAAATGTATGTTTGTATATCAAAAGCAGTTTGGCAATCCATTACGCTTGAGGCCTCAATTCTCTTGCGTTTGTTGCACTCTGCGACACATTTGTATATTATGACATTTGTACCTTGCTATGTTTAATTGTTGTGTATGCTGCTTCTACAGTTACTTGTCTCATACATGATTGCTGTCACATTGAAAAAATGTTTAAATGTAAAAATGCCCTTCTACCAAAACTATTGGACTTTTACAAAATGATAATTCTAGTATGGAGGACTACTCAAAAAGAGAAAACACCATCCTAAAAGTTCCCTTCAACTGAACTATTGGACTTCTACAAAATCCTGTATCTGGAACTATTAAAAATATGGACATCCAAAACAGTTTGCTAAAGTTATGAAAAGGCAATTTTTGAAAATGGAAATAAACGCACTTACCATTCCCTCGCAATTCACTTGCTGCGTCCGGATCATCATGCGTGGACGATGGGATGGATGTCACGGATTTCTGCGTCTGCGTTACAGAACCCTGTGTGCATTCACTCGGACTGTGGGCAAATGAACTGTCGTCCACCGAACTTTCGTCCTCTGCACATGAGGAATCCAGTGGAGTATCCTCAAACAGGTCCGGCGAAGATGGTCGTGTCGGCATGCTGCTGCTGCATCTTGCCGTATTCTCTTTAGAGGCCACTAAAGATGAGGACAATGCCACAGGCTCGCAGGTGGCCGAATTGCCAAAGACACGGTAGCACAGGTCATACAGTGGCCAGTTTAGCCGGCCGGATCCGCATCATGGACCTTTGAGAACTGTTTCCGCAGTGCTTTAAGCTTGTTGACAACTTGTTGCTGCGTTTTAACAATCCCCCTTTTTTCCAACAATTTGGCTATATTTGAATAAATAAGGGCATCTTTAACAGTACCCGATATCTGCTGCCTTATTTGCTCCTCTCCCCGGATTTGAAGGAGCTCTCTCACCTCCTCATCCGTCCAATGCGCCATCGTGCTGGGAAAACGCCAGGCAACATCTGATGACATCAGAA
>WWET01000489.1:533599-553946 GCA_011038615.1 Limnodynastes dumerilii
TTTTTTTTTTACAGGTTTCCGACGCTAGAAAGAGATTTGTTTACTGTTGCCATAGCAACAGTGGACAAATCTAGCCAATCGGGAGGCAAAATGAAAGACCCGGGTTGAAAACAACCCTGGCGCTTTCACATTGCCACCCTTCCCGGGTTGAACACGGGAAAAACCCTTCTTTTTTCCCGTGTTCAAGCCCCGGGTCTCTTGACCCGGGTCTACCGGAAGTGGCGGTTTCACATCACCACCAAAAACCCGGGTTTTTGCGAAATGCCGGGTTTTTGATGAAAAACCCGGGTATTTGGTGGTAATGTGAAAGGGGTATTGGAGACCTTGGGCCTAATTTACAATTAAATAAGAACAGGATTTCAGTGCATATATTTAAGAATGATTAAACTGAGCATGCCCAGAACTCAAAACTACGCACTGAAACCATGTAAGGATGATTCACAGATTAGAACGACTACTTAGGAATGATTCATGCTCAGGATTGTAATGACTTCCACATGCGTCGCTAGAGGTTCTAGACTCTTAATGCAAATGAGCAGCATTTGGGCTACTAATGTAAAGTAATGGGCGTTCCACAAGACTTAGTAATAATTCACAGTTAAGAAGGCCTTGCAGAAACTAACATACGCACGAACAAAGACCATTCTTTAGTTGACATCCTCATGGTTAACAGTGAGCCAAAGCCTCATGCTTTTCTGTTTGTTCAGCACACAGCTGCTGTGTGTTTATAATGAATGCATGTTTTCGCTTTGATTGAAACAATTAAAGGCTCATCTTTTAAAACTGCTGTTATGTCACCATTTTGTGTTTGACTTTAAATTTGAATTTGGTAATCATTACTTACATTTATTTTCAGTTTGTGCATAATTTTAATGTTTGCTGTAAACATTTTTTAAACATAAGTTTTATCTTTTTCATTTCACTTGTAGCATGTTGCATTGTTAGATAAAAATTTTGTTGAGGACTAATTTACTGTATGTAGATATTTATTATTTTGATATTTGTCTTATAATAGCTTTAAAAGGTGAATGGTTCTTTCTTAATCCTTCAATAAGTATTTATGAAATAATAAGTTGCTACATTTGCATATTTACTTTTGTAAATTATAAAACAAAGAAAGCCTAAGAAAATCTATCTGCTTCTTACCTGAATGAATTAATGTGTTTCTTTGCTTAGCTGAATTATGAGGATATTAAAGATCCTAAATAAACGTGCGATTCTCATTTGGGAAACAAAGCTGTTCCTAAATACACGCATATGGAGAAAATAATTTTCTTAGAAGCTAGGGGTGTGGTTAACATTTTTCTTTAGGATCTGTGAATCATTCTTACTGATCTGCTCTATGCGTATATTTAGGAACGTTCCTAAATTCTTTCTTAAGTGTGAATCAGGTCCCTCTTCCCCCCTTTATAGAAGTTGATCTTTATGGATATGGCACAGATTCAGAGTTGTAAAATTTAAATAAATACATAGTGGAATTCCATAAATGCGCATGCGCGAGATCTGAAAGCCACACATACTGCAGGCGCAACTGATTAGCTCAGACTGCTTACGAATACTCTATAATTTTGCTTATGGATTTGGCCTTTTAGACATGCAAAACGGGGGCATGTTTTAATATGTTAATGTATTTTTGGGATGTTTACTAGCTGATGCACGTGCATCCGTATTGACATTTTGCACACACTACTTTTCTTTGCACCAGCCCTGACCATGGTGCAAGCGTATTTGAAACAGTTTTTTAATTGGAAAATGCCTCAAGGCAGAAACATGGCTCATTTACAAGAAAGAAATACAGCTGCTAAAACACTATTTAATAAAGATACAAACAAACATAGCAGAATATTTGACACTTTGAGGAATTTGAACATAGGTGAGGTTTTTTTTTAGTTTGTTTTGTGCGCACATCCTTTTTATGACATTAGAGAATATTTTTGTTTGTTAAAAATAAATGTTATTTTTCCTAATCATAAAAATTGTCGTTTTCTTTTGTATGTCGTTGAAGTCTGTAAATAAAAACACAATAAATACATATGAGTGTTTCTAACATTTATATAACACACAACTATTAAATAGTTTACAATTTTTTACATTTTCAAAACACATTCATTTTTTGGAAAAAGTATTTCTTTAAAAATAAAATAAAAAATACAGCGTTGTGCAAAATGTGTCCTTATTCATGTGCGCATATGCCACTTATCAGATAAATTAGAAGAAAGTATGGATGCGCTTCATTAACGCATTATGGAAAATGCACAACCTTGAATTAGACATATTTATATTTTTTTTGCGCTTCCATGTTGCGCGCTCACGCAACTCTGAATCCATGCCAATGTCTTTATAGATTTTTTTCCGCCTGTATCTTTCATGTATCTCTATTTTCTTTATGTATATCTTAAAGGGTATATGTATAACTGGGAAGAAAAGTACTGTCCGTTTACTAGCTATGATGTACGTATAGAAATACCTATAAATTTGTGGGGGTTTTCAAATGATTAAACCATGGATAAAATATGTCCTTAATATGCAAGAACTTGTCACCTTTTTCCCTTCTTTTCCTTATTTGAGAATCCCGATAACCATATTTTTTGTCTTTTTTGTTTTTCCTTTAATACTCCTGCCAACCCATAGGCAGTAAAAGGTTAATAAACCTAGCACAGGACATATTTAATTGAAAACACGACATTGTTTACCCTTTTAGGTATGAGGGGATCTAGGTTGTTCTGCTAAATATCATATATCACAATGTAATATTCCAGATATCCGGCCATATGTCTTAGTTTGCTGCATAGGTGTTGGTTAAAGAGTAATCATATGTTTACAAATCCGTACTGTCTATATAGGATACCATTTACAAAAACCCACTGATGCACTGTTGTTTTTCATTGACTGATTCAATAACACACATAATAATATAATGATGATATTAATATATTCAATTTCTGTTGTGAAGATTTATGAGCATATTATAATGTGAAATGTCAAATATATGTTAAATAAAAGACAAAGCGGTAGCTGGAATAAAGATAAGGAGCCACAAATGCCGACACCACACGATAACCAATTAAGAGTTAGCACCACCAATATAAGAGCCAGCCCCTAGTAATTGACAAGTACTTGGCTTTGAAAAAGAGACATAGCTGTACTGTAATGCGTCAGGATTTCATTGTGGACTCCTCCATTCACTGTCAGGAACCTGCATCCAGCGCCCTTCTGTGGGGATTGGATATGGGGATTCTTCACTCACAGTTTGTTTTATATGTTGACTCCAATTGTGTGTATTGTTAATACAACTTACACTTTAACTTACACTGCTTTAATCTCCCACTTTTCTCTTAGGTTGATAATACAACATAATTGTAGAAAAGGAGAATTAATTGGACACAAAAGACTTGATTAAAAAAAAAAATGTAATAGTGGAGCATTAAAATCAAGTGCTTCCCATGTAGTATTAATTAAACAAGTCTGTTATTTAGGTTATATCTCTTTAAAATCCTAATGATTCTGTGTTCTTTCCAGACATCCAAGGACACCCACATGAAGGTGTTTTAGGGAATCATAAAGTAAGACAAAGAGAGATATGGTTAAAAATAATGGGGTAGATCCAGAACTGCGTGTGCCATACGTTTATTCGCGGAGCGTATTTTCGTGCACGTAAGTTCGCTACACTCCCCTCGGCACACCCCTTGCACGGACGTATTTTGTCAAGATACGCTTCCCAAACCCTACCTTAACTTTTTCAAACGTAACAGCATACGTCCGCTAACGGACGTACTGACTACGCAAACGTACACAGCTTAGCACGCCCATACTGTACACTTTAAATACCAACCCCCGCCTACTTCATGTAAAACGCACGTATTTGTCACTAACGTACATTCACACGTATTTTCAAGTAACGTAAATTTGGCACGCCCACACATAAGTATTTACGTGACACATACGTGAATGGCCCATACGTTTACAATTACGCTATGTGAATGTGCGTATATTCTATGGTGCGCATGCGCAGTGCATTCTAAACAGCGATTTTACGTGTCCGTCTCGTGTAAATTCGCTTCGACGCGTAGTTCTGGATCAGGCCCAATAACTTTACTTCACAATTAAAAATCAAAGAAATGCCAAAATTAAAATATACATTAAAACATTAAAGTTTTCATATAACACATAAAACCCGGGACACAATGGAATTGGTACTGTTCACAGTCTTCAAATGAAATTGGACACCCGTACAGGAGATGGTGAAGTGAAGCTGGACCAGATCGCAGGAAGAAAAGCCACTTTGTGGAATAGCATGGACACTTGACGCGTTTCGGGTGAATCTCCTTTTCTAAAGTGATGTTAGACTTGTTCACTAGTGAGGTTTAAATATTTTCCTAAAAGAGCGCAGTTTGGACAACAGCTAAAAACAATTTACTTAGTAGTTAAGTAGGTTTAGGAGTAATCAGCTAGAACTGTTTAGATCGCTACTTTCACAGCTTATGCATAACTAACTAATCAGTTAACCCCTTGAGAAAGTCTTATGATGAAACACATGGGAGGGAGCTGGTTGACATTTGCTTCACATCGCATGGCAACCTAGACAAACACCCAGCTGCAAATAAACTTAACATTACGTGAACTGCACATGCTGTTTGTTTGTGTCTTAAGGCTATGATAGAAATATAATTTCAGTACAATTACTCCATTAGATTGTTCAGTGAATATTTTTTTTATTGAATTTATTGCACCATGAAGTGACCGCACTTCGGGCCTCATTTACAAAGCTCGATTTGTCCTAAACTGGACAGAAATCGTCCAGATGTTTGCAATTCAAAACATAGAAAAAAAATCGTGGTATTCACTAAAGGCGATTTGAAGAAATCGCCTTTAGTGCAACCTGAAATCACAAAAAAAAATCGCATTCTGTGGCAAGCAGATTAAACCCTGCCTTTCACGCACCTGTTTAACATAAACCGACAAATTGATTGAGCAACTTTCAATCACATCCTGAGAGGTGCGATTTTAATGTAATTGCACGTCCCTGACAATCAAACACACATGTCAATATACTTGACTTGATTTTGTGTGTGAAAAAACCAAGTGCTGCATGGTTGAAAGCCTTAGCCATGCTGTGCTGATAGAACTACAAGGCTAAGCATTGCTTAGCCTTGTAGTAATATCAGCGTCAGCTTGGTTAAGCTTCTAACCATGCCGCGCCGTGTATGTTTGGTGCACACTGTCTTTTTTTTTTTACACACACTACACACAGCACGGCATGGTTAGAAGCCTTACTATGCTGACGCTGATATTACTACAAGGCTAAGCAATGCTGAGCCTTGTAGTTCTATCAGCACAGCATGGCTAAGGCTCTCAACAATGCAGCACTTGTGTTTTTTTTTAACTCCTGCAAGTTGCTGCGATTTTTTCAAGGTCTAATCGTGGTGCTTTTCTATAGAAAACCACCGTGATTTAGCCCATTAAAAATCGCATCAACTCGCGTGATATGATATTTAAATCGCAGTAAAATCGCATCTTTGTGAATACCGCGATTTAAACAAAAAAATTGCTGGTAAATCACGGCGAGATGAAACGATTTCATCTCGCCTTTAAAAACCGTCCTTTGTAAATGAGGCCCCTCATGTGGGTGTGGGTGTGTGTGTGACATGCAGCTATATATATATATATATATATATATATTGCTGCATATCCAAATAAAGGCCACATCAGTTAATGTATACATATTTGTTTAAATATTTTTTTATATATATTTGTTTGCCATTGTTTTTTATAATCAATTTAAGTACATGGTATAGATACATACTATGAGATAAGGCTTCATTTATACAGAAAGATATGAATTAGTATCATTGAATATATATATGGGCCGTATTCAGATATGCGTTTTTTCCAAAGCATGCGATTATACACATGCACTTATCATTCTACCCTGAGATGCCTTAAATTGCAGTTATAATAGTTAGAAGTGTATTTCTGTCTTTCTCCAGAGGTTTAAACAATTTTAGGTGTGGTTTATAATTCTTCTCCGCTTATCTCTGTATATCTAGATTGATAATACAGGTGAGAATACACTTACATAGTTCATTATTAATAATACATGAATGCATTAGATAGGCCACACTTGCCAGTCTACAAACCTATTTAATTATATTTAATTCCATTGGTTCCATTTTCTACCAATTCTTGCTAGAACATTGCTATAATTCAAGTGACTAGTGTTCTAACAGTAAATGGATGTCAGAGGTGAAGAGGGGGAGTCATGGTGTCTCTAATAGCAGTCCATGTACCTAAATATATACAATTACTCATCATAAATAAGTAATTTGTGGAAACCACTTATGCTGCCTAACGAAAATACTGCCTTGTTCTGTAGCTGTGTGTTTTCTCGTTTGTGGTGGAGAGAAAATGACTTTTCCTTCACACCAACTGTGCTAACATAAGCGACGGATATCTTAATGAACTAGTGTGCTGTGAAAAGGGCATTTTGTGGTGTACTTTGATTTATTTTAGTAAACATCTATTCCAGCATTGTACTGTACGTCAACCACAGTCCACAAACAGAAGCTTACTGTTATTCTAAAACATCAGGGTATTACAAGAACTCTTATACATTAAATGTTTGTGCCAGCTCCAAAAAGGGTGTAGAGTTTTGAAATTTCTATGTATAAAATTCCCTAAAAACTGACATGCAGAGCAGGTACTGTACTGTGCACCTTTCTAAGTATCGAAGATTTCAGAACAAGAATAACATTCAGTTGAGGCATGCACATGAAAGGACTGACACATTTTAGTCTGGGGAAAAGAACTGGGCTCAGAGTGCAGTATTGGATTGGCCAACTGGACCCTTGACTCTCAGTCAACCTGTGGGAATACTAAACAGGGATATCCTGTTTTTTTTTCTTTTCACATATTACTAATGGACTGTCAGGCTGTGTCTCCCCTTTCCCCCCTCCCTACCACCAGGATCAAATTTTCCAGCAAGTCCATGGGATCATGTCTTTCAAAGATCAATTTATCCTCTGTATTGCAAAACATTTGAGTTTATTGTTTAGAACTTGGTGGAAAAACGAAAAGTGTTGGTAAAAAAATGGGAACGTCAAAGGGCTCATTCAGTGGTGGCATAGCTCAGCTCCTTTGTCCTCTCCATTCTGCTCTGAAAGGACATAATAATCAATTAACCATAGTTTTATATATATATATGAGATTTTTTATTTATATTTTTTTTATCCTATCTCTACCTATAAGCAAAATAAAGACCAGATTTACTAAGCAGCGATTTGAAAACAGTGGTGTTTTTGGGCTATTTTTCGACGATTTTCCAATCGCTGGATTTACTAAAGGAAAATAGACAATAAATCACAACAAAAAAAATTGCCATGGCGATTTAGAAAAGGCAGAACATACGAAAGTAAAATCTCTGTAAATTCGCCCAAAACTCAAGTGAATAAAAAGAAGTGGGTGTAAGAGTCGATTTACTCTAAATTGCACTGACTTTGAAAAATAAACCCACCATTTTTATTTTAAATAAATTTAAAAATTTGTATTAAAAGAATAAAATGTACCTTAAAAATATTAAAAACCCCAGCTGCGGCATTTTGTTAATCCTTAGCATGCTGCAGCATATAGTACTAGAAGGCACAGCATGCCAATGTCTTGCAAGACATGCTGTGCCTTTTAGTACCATAAGTGACAGCATGCCAAGGGTTAATAAAATGCCGCAGCTGGGGTTTTTAATATTATTAAGGTACATTGTATTCTTTTAATACAATTTTTTCAATTTATTTAAAATAAAAATGGTGGATTTATTTTTCAAAAGTGAGTGCAATTTTGAGTAAATCTCTCCTTTTGTAAATTCAGCGATTTAAAAAAAATAAATCGACAGCAAACTGCAGAGATGTGCCGCAATTTTTAGGCGCAAGTTATCTCGTCTCTTAGTAAATCTGGTTCTTAGATGCTATTTAGATTACAAGCTGCTGTATGAAAAACTTTGCCAGTTTGATATTCTTGAACATTTATAAAAAGAGTTATGGTGCTAGCCATATGTATATAGAAAGTAATATATTGTTGGCGTTGATGAGACAAGAAAACAAATGGCAATACACTTTAATTTATAACTCATCTCAATAATGTATAATATATATATACAAACATAGGCATGTCAGCCATATTGCAATCCCTTTTTTTTTTGCTCGTTCCCATTCTGCACAGTACAAATGGCACAAGCACCTCCTTTCAGACCTAAGAAGAGGAGGTGTAAGCAGTTCTAGGAAATTGTCAGTGTCATTTATATGTATTGTCAATATCAATATGTGTTATGCAAACATAAACAGCAGTCTTAACAGCATTGTAGGCCCTGAGCAAAGCAATGCACAGGGGCCCTTGTAACCAAAACTATTGAACATTATAAGCTTTAAAATACACAAACATTTCTACATATAAATGATAATTCACATTGTGCCTCCTGTTTCACACTGCCCCTTCATCACACTGCTGTTCCTTCATTATCACAATGTTTCACCTTTATCATCACACTGTGCTCTGCTTTACCTTTCACCTTTACTGCTTCGTGTGTCTCTACAGCCATTCAAATTCCTCCTCTTTGTGTCTCTCCAGCCAGCCCTTATGTCCCTCCTTGTATGTCCAGCCAGCTTTCTGATTTTTAGGGCAGTCAGTCTGAAAATGTCCTGACTGTTGGGGCTGGGCAGCAGAGCTCAAGGGCCCCTAGACTTGTGGGGCCCTGGGCACCCACCTGCCCACTGTACCCAGTGGAAAAGATGGCCCTAAACACAAATGCACCTCCCCGGGACTTTATTATATTTCTGACTGCATATTTGTATATGTTATGGTCAAATTAATTATTAGAGATAACAGATTAAATATAATATAAGATAATGTTTTACAATGTTTTATATTTATTAAGCAGCAATACAAAAAGACCCTTACAACAATAGAAAAAAAATTAAATATATATTTGTTTATTTTTATTTATTTATTTATTTTCATTTGTATAAACAAAAGCATTATTACCCCAAATTAATAATCATAGCATAACACTGACAAGGCTTCATATTTAGCTCTCTCTGTGAGATAAATTTAGCTAGTGCTTTTAAATAATTTATTCAAAATGCTTCTCTCCACAGTAAATTACTATATTGATCCCCCGAAGAATATTTATATTTATATTTATATTCAGATTTATATAACAATTGATTGCAAGGAATGATGGCATTCTCTAAATGGCCAGCATCTGCTGTGTCATACTTTGAATTACTTGTTAAATGTGTTCCTTCAGTGATCATGCAGTAAATACTGAGTAAAGCCTTCTGTGAAGTAAGGGGAGCCCTCTTCCCTCATACTCATGGCCTTACAATCCAAGGGCTCTACTTTAAGATTTCAGATGCATCCTCACTTAAAATGGAGACACACGCAGAGTGTGCGAGTACGCAGTCACAAAATGTGGACATTTCGTTCGAAATTGGAAAATAACGTTTTTTTTTTACGAAAGTCTGGATGTGGTCCAGGAATATTTATTATTATAATAAGCCTTTTGCTTTTACAAATATTTTCAGTTTATTCCAGTTCCTACAAAAATACACAGCCCAAAAATTCTCCAGGTATTTATTATATTTTTATTTTTCATTTTATTAAAAAAAAAAAAAAACCAGACTACACTTACATTTAAGACTAATATTAAAAAAAAACTTTATTTTCTGAAAACAACCATTATTAAAGTTTCTATATCCAAAGTAGATATAGTTTTATGTCTTCCCATGTTGTCATCACTTACATGTTCATTTTATGCAATAGTTGATCAAAATTATAATATTCCAAAATGTTCCTAAATATCTGAAATAAAATGTGTTTTATAATGAGTAAAATCTTTTGTAAAGATCATTGTTCAATCTTATAAACCTGCTGACAATGAGATACTATATGCAGAAACTGTGTAAATTCAGTAGCATTGATCTGGGCAGAGGTAGGGGATAGATGATAATGATGATGATGATTATTATTATTATTAACGTTTATTTTAAGGTGCCACGCGGTATAGAGGGTATAAAATCATAAAATAAGATTACAATACAAACACAGTACAAGCAAAATGCAAAAATAAAATATAGCACAAAAATAGAAGAGCAATATGTGTGGAAACTAAAGAAACAGGATATGATAAACAGTAGAGAGAAAAAGTGGGAATTAATGTGGACAAGGTAGATGGATGATGACAGGGTGGAGGAGGACCCTGCTCATAAGAGCTAACAGAAACGGGACACAGGGATGTAGATGGGGAGAGCAGGAAAATTTAGGGGGAGGAAGGGAAGGCTAGCCTGAAGAAATTGGTTTTGAGTGAGCATTTAAAGGATTGGGGGTGTTGTATTGCATGATAGGTTGTGGTAGGTTGTTCCAGTGTAGAGGGGTATCCTGGGAGAATTCTTGGATGTGGTAGTCCAACGTAGTTATTAGATTGGAGTTGAGACGCCGGTCACCAGCAGAGTGGAGTGGACGGGAGGGAGTATGGATGGAGATAAGGGAGGAGAGGTAGGGAGTAGTGGGGGAGGAGAGAGTCTTGTAAATTGTGGTGAGGAGCTTGAAGGGAATTCTGAAAGAGACAGGAAGGCAGTGTAGAGATTGACAAAGAGGGGAGGTGGAGGAAGATGAGTCTGGCTGCAGCATTTAGTATGGATTGTAGGGGTGTGAGATGGACCAGAGGGAGGCCAGAGTGGAGAATGTTGCAGTAGTCCAGGAGAGAGAGAGAGAGAGTTTTATGTTATTCATTATATTACACTATATCCTACATTTGTCCCCTGCGGGGACATCATGTTAGATTTATATATATAGAAATCCTTCATTGTTCGACCACCCCCACACAACCTTGTTACTTTATTTTTTACATGGGTATTATATGGATATTACATATTAAAAATGCTATGTAAGGATTTTTGCTTATTTAGGCTTTTATTCTCTCTTTCATTCTCTCTATGTGGCCTCCTTCTTCTTCCTCTTTTGCCTTACCTCTTCTCTTCTTCGGTCCTCAGGAAGATAAATCTTAACTCCTCTGTGTTAAATTTTTATACTTATGTGCCTAGATATTCGTGCAGAGATACTACGCATGCGTAGTAACTTTTTTATGCTATCTACGTAGCGTTTCGTTACGTAGATTGCGTACATGGTCCTGTGTTATTATTTTAATTCATGTCTCTCATTGGACTCACCCAAGAAACGTACTCAGGTCCTGGGGGAACTAAGGCGATCTTGAGCAGATGTCATTTTCCTCACTGGACCCCATTTCAAACTACAGAGCAAGTGTTACCCTCTTACCTTTTTTGACTCTGAAAATTGCAAAAAACTTTGTGTAGCTAATTTAATAAGCAGCTGTACACCTTTTCTCCCCTCTTTAACCTATGCAGATCTATTGAGACAATACATTCAGAGACAATAACTTTGTATCTCTATCAATCTGAGGCTTTATTCCTTGCCTCTTTGTTCCACAAGGTTGAGAGTGTGACTAAGGGTCTTATAACTCTAGGAGGAGATTTTAACCTTATACTTAATTCCAATTTAGACAATTCGGTAGCACATCGGGGGGCTTCCTCTTCCCCACCTCTTTCCAATCGAGATTCCCTAAACTTAATTAACCATCTTCAATCTCCCCTTCTTTCTGATACACCTCATAAATGTCATTCACATATTGACATGCTCCTTGTTTCCCAGTCCATTACACACCTTATTCAATCTGCAGATATAACCCCTCAAGCAGCGGTCTCATTTACATGCAATCTTATCCGTCATCACTCAAATCCACGTAAATGGTGACTAGATGACTCTAGCTTATTAAACCAAGAATCCCAATTAAATTTATTAGAAGCTATTTGAAATTAATAACACAAAAGATGTGCCCCCTATGACTATATGGGAAGTGCATAAAGCCATGGATAGAGGATATCTTATAAGTAAACAAGCGGCGCTTCGGAATTCGGCTTCTCTTTCGTTATATACACTGGAGACACAATTGGCCTCCCTATATATGCAACTCCAAATTTACCCGTCTGATACTGTCTTAGATCAAATTTCTTCTATAAAAGGTCAAATTACTCTTTGCTGGCAAGTAAATTACGTAAACAACAAGCCTTAAAAATGATTAATGACTTAAAAGAATCTCTTAACTCCCCTTCTGTTTATGAACCCGTAGCCATGGTACGGATCTTCCACAAATTTTATGAGAATTTATATAACCTCTAAACATCTGAGCCTGCTTCACACCCCCCCAGAATTAGATTTAAATTCATATTTGTCTTCACTACACCTTTCAATTCTTACAGAAGATCAAAGACTACATTTTGATACTGAAATTACTATAGAAGATACTCCTATTAAATCTCTTAAAGCTCCTTCTGCTCTAGGCCCAGATGGCCTGACACCTAAATACTACAGGAAATATGCCTCTTTTCTTGTTCCATTTATGACTCATTTCTTTTATAAAATTTTAGAAGGAACCCCTTTTCATCAATCCACCACCATAGCCAACATAATTGTAATTCCAAAGCCGGGCAGAGATTATACTCTCTGTGAAAACTATAGACCAATATCATTACTGAATGCAGATTTACATATTTTTGCTAAAATCTTGGCCATAACATTAAACCCCTTTTACCATCTGTCATCCACCTGTGTCAAACCGGCTTTATATTAGGTAGCCAAGCATTAGATAACACCAGACGTACAGTGGATCTAATCCACTTGATCAACACTCATAAGTCCCCTGCTGTAATTGTGGAGTTGGATGCCAAAAAGGCATTCGACCAAATATTATGGAATTTTCTATGTTCTGTTCTTAATGTTATGGGTTTTTCTGGTCACTTCTTACAAGGTATTTTAGCATTATACGCCTTTCCCACGGCTATAGTTATGATAAATGGGATTGCTTCTACTCCCTTTAATATCATAAATGGAACAAGACAGGGTTGCCCCCTCTCTCCATTAATTTTTTACCTACTCATTGAACCTCTGGCTACTCGGATACGTGCTAATGCTTTTGTGTCTGGTGTCTGTGATGGCCGTACCACCCATAAAATAGCCCTATATGCAGATGATGTCTTCCTTTCTCTAACAGATCCTGTTTAAATGAAATCTTAAAAAGCTTAAATACTTAGGAATAAATCTTACAAAAACATATAACCAACTTTACAAAGCTAATTATCCACATCTCATCTCTCAAACCATTGGAGCCATTTATTCATCTCCTGGATCGGTCGCATTAACACAATTAAAATGAATGTCTTTTCCAGATTGTTCTATGTCTTTCAGGTACTCCCTATTAGAGTTCTGCTCTGTTTGCAAAAATCCCCCCAATATCATTTCTACAGATTTGTATGGAGGTGGAGGTGTCCTGAGGTACTTCTGAAGGTTTATTTCGCTAAACACAGGGAGGGGGTCTGGGTCTTCCCAGTCTTAAAAGATACTATATGGCAGCACACCTAGCCCAATGTGTGTTATGGTGCTCAACATCCACTATGTGTTTGTGGTTTGTGGTTGAAGCGAATAGTATAGGAGCAATATCAATAGCATCTCTTTTTTGGCAATCTATATTTTCCCGAACCTTGACTCACACTCACCACCCAGTGATCACACATTATCTACATTTTTGGGACTCGACTTATCCTTCCCCTCTACCTTGTCCTATTGTCTCTAACTTTAATAATCTAACATTTTCTCCAGGCTGCAAACCACAAGGATTCTCTGCATTAACAACAAAAGGGGTATATTGCTTAAATGATGTCACTTTGACTTCAATATTCCCCTCATTCTCTGAAATTAAGGAAACTATGAACCTTCCTAACTCTCTATTTTATCAATATTAACAGCTTAGACACTTCCACAGCTATATTAGTCATCTCTTGTCTCATCGTCAAACTGCTACTTTTGAGACTTTATGTCGGAAACGTTGATCCTTTAAAGGACTCATTTCTGAGATGTACTGTATGCTTTGCTGACTCCAGATCTTTCAGAGTCTGGCGGTTCCTTTGGGAAAGTCTGGGATAGAGCTCTTGCTCATCCACTAGACTCTGAGGACTGGGAAGATATCAGAGGACATGTAGCTTCCTCCTCTATGTGTGTCAGTATCGAGGAAAATCAATATAAATTATACTATTGATGGTATTTGGTACCGACTAGAATAGATACATTTTCTTGTAATAATTCCGATCGATGTTGGAGGGGATGTACAGATCCGGGCTCTTATTTACACATTTGGTGGGATTGCCCTGGGAGTAGAGCACTTTGGCTGCAAGTGAGGAACTTTTTCTCTAATTTATTAAATGTTGACATTCCCTTCCAGCCAGAATACTTTCTCCTTTCTCCGAGTGTCCCTGCAGCTACAACTA
The DNA here is from genome assembly GCA_011038615.1 of Limnodynastes dumerilii. NCBI lineage: Eukaryota > Metazoa > Chordata > Amphibia > Anura > Limnodynastidae > Limnodynastes > Limnodynastes dumerilii. The sequence goes on from WWET01000489.1 coordinate 547,981, forward strand.
GCCAGATCCGATTAATTTTACATTTGACATCCACGGTTACATGCCTGATTGCTTTAAACTGGTGGCAACAACCCGTTCCCACCTTTTGCAATGTTATAGAAAAGACCTGGTTCATATACAAAATGGAATACATGACGCAGATTTTAAATAATTCTATTAAATCTTTCTATAAAGTCCGGGAACCCAGGGCTCCCCATTTTTTACTGATCTCCTGAGCGACCTCTTTACTCTTTACCTCCTCTCCCGAATCTCCCCTGGTGTCTATAATACCGGCCACTCACCAGAAGATCAAGATTTGGGTGGAGGCAATAAATGTTAAGAAAAGGTGCAAAGAAGAGGAATACATGCAACACACTTCCCTGAGCACAGATTAAGGGGGTGTTACATTTACAAATGTTCTATGAATTATCTGAAAATGTCTTTATAAATATTACAAGGTATATCTTGTGAAGAGGTATAGTAAAACTACTGGTGTGTCTTTAACAAATGAACTGGTGCAATACATTTGTAATTTTCATGTGAACCGAATGCTCTTCAGTATATGGCATAATCATGTGGGACATTCTCATGTGAACTGAGGACAGTGCTCTGTGACACAATCATGTGAATTGGGGATAATTCTGTTGGCATAAACATGTAAACTGGGGACATTACTGTTACATAATCATGTGAACTGGGGACATTACTATGGTACATAATCAAGTCAGAAGGCAACAATACTTTGTGACATAGTCATGTGAATTGGTGACAATACTGTATGTGGCATACTCAAGTGAACTGGTGACAATACTGTATATGGCATAATCAAGTTAACTGGAGACAATAATGTCTGTGACATAATCATGTCAACTGAAGCCTTGTTGTGTGACATCATCATGTAAACTGGGAAAAATACTGTTTGAGACATAATCATGTGAATTGGGACATTACTATGGTACATAATCATGTCAAATGGCAACAATACTATGTGACATAATCATGTGAACTTGTGACAATACTTTATATGGTATAATAAAGTGAACTGGAAACAACACTGTCTGTGACATAAGCATATATACTGGATACATTAGTGTGTAACATCATCATATGAATTGGTGAGATTACAGTGTGACATAATTATGTAAACTGGGTAAATTAGTGTGTGGCATAATCATATTAACTGGTGTCAATACTGTCTGTGGCATAATCATGTGCACTGGGACCAGAGCCATATCTAGACATTTTAGCGCCAGTGGCAAAAAGGAAAAATGGTGCCCCCTCACCTTGAATTCCAAGCCAAATGAACCACAAACACTAACTTACTGGTGCCTCCTTAAGATTTGCGCCCTGTACGGTCGATCCTATCGCACACCCCTATTTATGGCCCTGACTGGGATATTACTGTGTGATGTAATTTTATCAAATGGCGACATTAATGTGTGACATAATAAAGTGTAGGGGTCAGGCCCAACTTCAGAATTTCGGGGGCCAGACGTCACGCCCCATGTGATGTCATCGGTGACGTCATGGGGGTGGGGCTCCGCAGACCTGTGCTACCATCTGGCCGGTGCAAAGGGACGTTCTTTCTTGCGCATTGGCCCTGAAATGATGGCAGGCCCCCATCAGCTGCAGGCCCGGGACAGTAGTCCTGGTTGTCCCCCACTGATGGCGGTCCTGGTACTGGTGACAATACTGTATGTGGTGTTATAATGTGAGCTATGACATTACTGTCTGTGACATGATCATGTGAAATGGGCACAAAACTGTGTGACATAATCATGTGAATTGGGGATATTACTGTGTGTGACATAATCATGTCAAATACAAATATTAATGTGTAACATAATCATGTCAACTAAGATCATTACTGTTTGTGGCATAATCATGTCGACATATTTGTGACATATTAGGGGCATGAAACAGCATGAGAACTTAATGATATCTCCCCCAACCTTAAATTGTTCTAATGCTCCTGATTCCATGATTTTCTAAGAACCATGTATTGCTGCAAGGGTATTCCATTATATTTACTTCCATCCAACATCAATATGACATGAATGTAGAGTGTGAATAGCAACTCTCATAAGCAGATCAGGTAGAGATAAAATGAGTGCTGGAGAGTTATGGGCCTCTGTAAATCGCCTCCTCATGATGTAGGTTTCCCATAAAACTGTTAACTTTTAATACACAATTACAACAGAATGGGCAAATATTTATCTGGTTAATTGCGCTTTACCCTAAAACTGGCTAGTCAGTCTTTCTTTATTATGTTTATTGCTATGTTTTTAATATTTATTAAATAATAATATAATAATGTAATAAAACTCACCTCTTCAGACAAGTGTGCTAAATTCCTCAACCTACTTAACATTTGTCTACACTATTTAAAACCACTATATTATATGTCTTTTCTTTCATGATTAACTCAAACTTGTTCACTTTCACTCTACACCAAATTCCCCTCAGTGCCGCTACTAACATTGCTGTGTGACTGGATCATACAGAGCACTGAGCACTTTTACCATACAAGTTGGCTGGTCCTCTGTACGATATATCACCAGTACAGCACTACGTAATCGCATGGCGCTATATAAAAACCTGTTAATAAATGATAAATAATAAAATAGTGTAATTATTTGCCTCTGCCTATGTTGTCATTTAAGACTGGGTTACATTTTCAGGAATGTACCAAATATTAGCCAATCTATTGACAGCTCCCTTCTTACATCAATCTCTATTTGGAATTCAAGGTTATTGATCTGGCAAAGTAAAAAAAAAGGATAAATGGTCTCCTTCCTTTGAGATATAGAATAATTCAGTTTACTTCTACTTTTGTGGTCTTGGGTAATTCAATGAATTTCTGTTACAATCCACTGTTTGCAAGCTTTGCATGTTGCATAATATGTTATTTAAACTTTGCCAAATGGCTAACAATTTGCAGTGCAATTTCTCAAAATAGACATTTTCCTATGGCACATCTTTAGAACATTTAGTAACATGAGCACATTTACACATACAAAGTACATAGCAGGCTGTATGGATTAGAGGGCGCATGCACCCTCCAGATGTTATGTTACTAACTAATTACTAACATAACTTCCATTATACTGAACTACATACGATGGAATTTAAGTAAAAAGGGGCTGTGCTTCCCCTCCGTTCTTAAAGGTGGGCGGGAGGAAACATTTCAATTTTACAGTGTGAGATGGGAATCCCACTTACGAGAGAATCAGTGGTCGAACAGAGTCCCACTTTCTATGATCGAGAGAGGGGAGTGACAGGGGGAGTTCACTTCCCTCCCTCGTGCAGAATTAAAACACCCACGCATGTACAGAAAACGTGTTAGTGTGTGGCTCAGGTCATTATATCGTACAGTAAGGGCAGGGATTAGCCCTTACATATGATCAGTTATTCCAACGCAAGGAGAGGCACGCAGAATAGTTAAGGTAGCCCCTGTACACGGATTCACTATCTGCATGTAGGAAAGCGGGGGCGGTGTCCTGCGGTATTGTGAATCAAATATTCTGTATGTTAGGCTGCGTACGGAATTTAAAAGTAAATCTGGATAAGGCCCATTGAATCAGTGTATTTTAAATAAAACATACAATACTTTAATAAACCCACTATGATGTTGTAAGTGTGTGTAAGAAAAAACAGACAGACATTTCCAGAAGAAAAACTCAATAAAAAATGCTATGAGACATATGAAGTGCAAGAATATATGTCAGAAATGATTATTATTACTCTATTCATGTCTTAGGACCGTATTAAGAATTAAGAGTGTTTTCCGTGCATTCGTAATAGAGCCGTACGTTCATACAAAATAAGTACGTTTTGCAAAATAAATAAATTTCGGAACACTTCCATGTTGTGAAAGCATTAGCGTGCGTATATGTGACGGAAGTTACCACGCCTATAATTTGCTATTTACATTCCGATTGACGCCTACTAATTAATAACCCGTCCGATCTTTTATGTTCGTACGGATTTTTTGACGTGCGGAAATTACTTACGCATCTTTCCAATTACGCTTCGTATCTCCATGGTCTGCACATGCGCCCTGAATAGAAATCACTCTACTTACGCATTTTGCGTGCGTAAATTACCAGACGTTCTTAATTCTGAATCTGGTCCTTAGACAGCGGCATATCATCTACCCCTTGGCCAGGATACCAGCTGAGGGAGATCCTGTGATTAGAGGTAGACATAGAGTAATGGCAAAGGTGGGTGCCGAGGGAGTAATAACAAAAAAAACTGCGCTTATCATCTGCCAAAAGTTCAGCTGCCAGTAGACAGTACTCTGAAAACAGACAGACTTCATGCTCTGCGGACAGAGCCTCCAAGCAACATTTTCACAGCAGTCATCCAGGATCTTTCAATCTCATGAGACACAGAAAATACCTTTTCCGGTTCTCAGAGAATGCGCATAGTTTGTAATACTGTCCAAACCTACTGTGGGTCAATTACATTTTACCCAGAAATAAAATGACAAAGTATTAATAATAACTATTAATTAATAATTAAGTAATATTTAGTAGTCATTCCTAATAATAGGGGACTACTTTATGTAATTTTTATTAATAGATGAAACTACTACTGTATGTCATTTTTAATACCGTCTTACAAAAAAAATGACAAAATAATAAAATGACATATTATTTTCCCCACTAACAATAAGCAATAACAACATCCTTAGAAATAAGGGCTTTGCAGGCCACAAAGGTTTCTAAATTACGACTATTTTTTTTCAGACTCTCAAAAAAAAGGCACTTAACACAAATATTTAGGGAGGTGATTCAAGTCCTATGACATGTCAGGTGCACCCGGATCCCTAAATATATCCCCATACCCCATTGATGACAATGGCTGGTATTAAAACAGGGTATGTGAAGCATTGCATCTCCAGAGGTGTACAACTCTGATGTTTTATGAAATACGGTAGGTTGCTCCTATAAGAGAAACAGCAAACTTCTATTGAGTTTTGGTCATCTTTACTACTTACATCAGTGTTTGGGCAGGTGCAAATCAGTATTCCTTACACTGCAGCAAATGTAGATTTTTCAACTGAAATTAGCGAGTAACTTGTGTAACAATAACCATATTGTAATTTTCCCAATGACAGAAATGCCTGCACCACCCATCATCGCCCTGATTGGTGGCTGTGCTTACTGTACCTGTGGTATGCAAATTAACATTACAATGATCATTCATCAATGATTTCCATTGTTGATCACAGTTATTTACCTAGAGACACAGCCTGAAAGGACAACTATTCAGAAATAACATGAACTAATCTGATACCAGTTTTTTCTTAACTACAAAGTAGGTATGGATGCCGGATCTAGGATAAAAGAAAAACATATAGCTTATTATTATGTTTCCTTATATGTCTTAATATGTGTAACATCCTTAATGCATAAAACAACATACAAAAATGAAATATAATCACTTCTTGCCTCCTAAAGCAGAAAATGAACATAAAATACCCTTTAACGTTTCAAGGTAATATATAATTTAAACAACCTATGCATAATCCATCATAAAGGAAAATCCCCTTTGTATTTTACTACAGTTACATGAGTGGTACTAAATAATACATTGTAACCGAAGAACAAAACAAGGAAAAGTGATTGGTTTGTCAAGGTTTGTCTACACTCTAAATTGCCAGAGTTCAACTAATCTTGTTATACTGCTCGATTTATGAGTGTGATGGGATGAAAAAGTCCTGGCACGAGAGTTGTTTATAAAACAATAGGACCCATTTACTAGAATTGGATTTAAGAGGCAATGCACCCAATTATATGTTTGATTTTCTGTTTAGATTGACATGTTGCTGCGGTTTATATAAATTATGACCCTGCTCCAGAGTCTGTACAGTTCGGTCCAGTGTACTGAACCTGATCCTGCTTCACCCAGCTGGTACCTTCTACCACACATGATACGGGTCCGGAATTATTTCCCGGCGGTGAAAATCCTGGCGGTAAAAA
>WWET01000489.1:558909-573609 GCA_011038615.1 Limnodynastes dumerilii
TAAAAATGTATTTTATTTTTTTTTTGGGATTCCTGGTGGAACAATTTTTGGGGATACTTCTGCGCAATTATTTAACTTAGTTACATAGCTTGTTCTCAACCATATAGCTGGGAAGTAAAGTTTTGCTTAGTGGAATGTTTTTAGCACGGGGATTGTGACCCCTAAGGTGACACCGGCGCCAGGCAGGTTAATTTTGATTGGGTCTAGCTAACGTTTGTATTCATAATAATGGCACCTTCATGAACACTGTTTGCAAATTATGTTGTATTTATTACCTTCTTTGTTGCAGGTTATTTACTTGTTGCAATTAGTACCCCAGAGATGTAAGTGGACCCGGCCTCCACAATGTTTGTGTTGCCACACTGTCCTATGTGGCTCCAACTCCAGCTCGATATACTGGGCACGTTTGGTTTTTTTCCCACCCCAAGTATTTCCCTACTGTTCTTTTTCTTTCCTGTATTAACCTAGCTACCATTGGGTTCAGAACTGTATCCTAGTCTCCCAGAGGATAATTTTCAGTGCATTCGCTATTCATTCTCAATCTATCTTCTACGCATTGCTCAACCAGGAAGTTATGGTTAAGTTATTTACTCTAATTGTTAAGGGGCTAAATTCCCCAGTGAACAGAAGATTGGCATTGGCGAGCTTTCAATCTAATAGAGCAGGTGTAGTGGCGCTTCAGGAAACGCACTTTCACTCAAGATCCCCCCCAAGATTCACTAATCATAATTACCCCACATGTTACACTTCAAATGGTCCTTTTAAAAAGAATGGAGTGGCTATACTGATACACTCTAGAGTTCACTTTGAGCTTGTTTCACAAACATCAGATAAAAATGGGAGGTTTATCATAATCGTAGGCAAGCTTGAGTCTCGCCGGGTCACTATAGTATCGTTGTATGCCCCTAATTCCCATCAAATACCATTTCTCTGCAATTTGTTTGAACGTGTTCAAGCTCTTAGGAAAGGCCATTTTATCCTATTAGATGACTTTAATCTGGTTCCCGATCCGGCCTTGGATAGAACTAAACACACGGGTGGTACTTGTGGCTCATGGGACGCCCAATCTGCTGCTCTTACAAAACTGCTTAGGGAATTCGAGTTGTATGATGTTTTGAGAGTATTACATCCAGGCGAAAGAGATTATACCTTATATTCTCACCCCCCACAAAACGTATTCTCGTTTGATTTATTCCTTTTGGACAAATGAACCCTTCAACACTCGATTTCTATAGATATCCTTAAGAAGGTATGGTCAGACCATGCCCCAATGACCTGGGGCCTGATCCAGAGCAACGCTCGCAAGCGAGCGTACGACGAGCGTATGCGAATTTTCGGCAAAAAATTCGCAATGCGCATGCCCAGTATGACAGCTTCCGGTCGCCCGAGCGTCATGAGCGAATAGCGGGCGTATCGTTAGCGTATTTTTCGCTCGCTGGGCGTATTTTTTTTACGATGGTCGGCTGGGCGCCCGTTTTACTACAGGGAAAAACGTATTCTCGTTTGATTTAATCCTTTCGGACAAATGGACCCTTCAACACTCGATTTCTATAGATATCCTTACGAAGGTATGGTCAGACCATGCCCCAATGACCTGGTGTTGGGATATCCGGAAAATGGCTCCCCCTCCTCACCCGTGGAGGCTACCAGATTACATTCTCACTGACCTTGTTGCCAAGACAGAACTTGCTGATATTTTATCAGATTACCTATTACACAATACCCCAGAGCAAACTAATGTGTTTAACCATTTGTGCGCTCTGAAAGCAGTACTGAGAGGGGGGGGGGTCTATTAAAATAGGTTCTAAGATCCACCATCAAAATTCCTATGCCTTCTTGCAACTGCTTTTGAAACTGTCACAACTAGAGACTACTCATAAAATTTCCCCTACACCTTTAAATTGCATTGGAATTAGCAGCTACCCGTCAGGAACTTCAAAATAAATTAGTGTTGCGAGCTCAACTAGCCATTAAAAAGAATCAAGAAAAATTCTATTCATCTGGTAATCGGACAGGTAAATTATTAGCCCGCAAATTTAGAACTAGACAAGCTTCCTATCGGGTCAATCAATTGATTTCCTCTTCAGGTGAAAAGATTCTGACCCCATCTCATATTGAAAATCGTTTTGCAGAGTACTACTCCAATCTTTACAATTTGCAAACTACCCAGGCATTGTTTCAACCCTCTCCTGACTCTATTGAGGAATTTCTAAGAACGGTTACTCTTCCCTGTTTGAATATAGAAAGCTTGGTGAGTTTAAATACCCCGTGGTCTGAGACAGAGGTAAAGGCAGTTATCTCCTCTCTCCCTAAAGGGAAAGCCCCGGGTCCAGATGGCTTTATTTCCTCCTTTTATAAAGAGTTTTCTGACCAGGTAGCCCCTCTACTGACTAAACTATATAACTCTGTTTTCTAAGGCGACTCTTTTCCGGCAGAAATGCTGTCGGCCCAGGTGGTGGCTATTCCAAAGCCAGGGAAATACCAAACAATTCCCCAAAATTATAGACCTATGGCTATAGAATAGAACAATAGAATTGCCCCACTTCTGCCAACCCTAATTCACCCAGATCAAGTGGGTTTTATCCTTAATCTCCAAGCATCAGATGCCACTCGAAGAGTCCTAGATATTGTAGACTTACTGAATTCTAATGGCCTTCAGGGGTTCCTTCTCTCACTGGATGTGGAGAAGGCCTTTGATCGCCTACACTGGGGATACATGTGTCAGGTCCTTCATAAATTTGGTTTCTCTGATCCAATCCTTCATGCAGTTCTGGCTTTATACACAGTGCCTAACGCCCAGGTATTCATTAATGGTTTTCTATCCGACTCCTTTTCAATCAAAAACGGTTCTCGTCAGGGCTGTCCATTGTCCCCACTGATTTTTGCAATGGCAATGGAACCATTGGCTGCCACAATTCGGTCCTCTCCCCTCTTCCCTGGCTTTGGGTTTGGCCCCACTGTACAGAAAATATGCCTCTTTGCAGACGATGTTATACTTTTTGTGTCAAATCCTGCTACCTCCCTACCGGCCCTAAATTCCATGCTAACTGCCTTCTTCCAGGCCTCCAAAATGGAAGCCCATCCCATTAACATTTCCCCCACACTTCTTAAACGCCTCCAGTCGTCGTTCCCATATGTGTTGAAGAAGGATGCGCTCACCTATCTAGGAATTTCTATTCCTACCAATTCCTCTAAGATATTTGAATGTAACTATATTCCATTAATTAACCAGCTCACTCAATTGACTAAGGGCTGAATGCAATACAAGGTCTCCTGGTTGGCACGTATAGCTGCTTTTAAAATGATGATACTCCCCAAAATATTACATTATTTTAGGACCATACCTTACTCTTCCCCCTCCAGTCATCTCAACAAATTATGTACCCTTATGACCTCTTACGTCTGGCGTAAACGCCCTCCCAGAGTCACTAGCTCTCGGCTGTATCTTCCTCGTAAAGCTGGAGGAATACTCCTGCCCAATCTGGTCGGATATCAACAAGCATGTGTTTTAGCCCAGATAGCCCAAATAAGAGATTGGACTCTCCCTCCAGGGATAAAGGTATGGGTGGATTTAGAACGAGGCGTTAACCATTATTACCCACTCTCGGACTTATTGTGGACGCCCCAGCCTTTGAGGCCTCCCGGCTCCCCCCCTTTAATGAGTATCTTGCATAGTTTAAAGGTATGGGATAACTGTGTAGTTGCGAATAGATTATTCTCTCTACCCTCAGCTAACCTTTCTCTCATTGCTCTAGCCCGATTGATTCCTCCCTCTAATTTTACGATTTGGGCTGCTCATGGGATTGCTACGATTGATCAAATAACACAATCGTATGGCCTTCTTCCCTTCTCCCAGATACAAACTAAATTTAGCCTCCCCATAACAGAACACTATAGATATTTACAAATCACTCATTGGTGGAGTTCAATCAGCCGTAGGGGCAGCCAAATTTCAATGCCACCTGAACCTTTCCTCACCAAATTCAAATGACGATCTCTCCTGTCCAATGGGAACGTATCTTCATGCTCATTTTTAAAATCTCTAAATGCATAGACCACTCCGAAAGACAACTTAAATGAATACATCGTCTTTATCTCACTCCGGCCCATCTCCATAAAATATGGCCTAACCAATCCAAACTTTGTTGGCGCCTCTGCGGGGAGATTGGAGATATATATCATATATTTTGGGAGTGCCCTTCTATTCAGCCATTTTTTAAAGAGATTGCTATCCTAATAAAAGAGGTATGCAACATTGAGATTTCATCGTCACCACAGATAGCCTTGTTGCATTTGTACCCTGCAGATATCACATCGGATTGTACGTATATTATTGGCCATATTTTGTTAGCGGCTAAAACCCAAATTGGACACTATTGGAAGTCTCAAACCATCCCCTCTATCCCTAAAGTCATTGCAAAGGTGTCCTTTTGCCACGCTATGGAGACGCTGGATGTTCCCTACTCCTCTAAACCTACCTCTCCTCGGATGCTCTGGTATAGATGGACAAAATACATTGATAGTAAGTCTTGGGTGTCACCTAGCCCTCTCATAGTACTAACTGAAGCCCCTGAGAGCCCAAGTTCAGAAGCACTGGTTGAAGTTTGATAGTTGGTTACTATCTGCTGAATTGCTTTCCATAAATGTCCCCGGGTAGCTCCCTCCCTTTTCTACCTACCCCCTGCTGATAATTTCATTATTAGTCATTATCATAGTCATGATAACATTGATATGTATGTTCTTGCAATGTAAAACCAGAATGGAAGTTGCTCAATCAATTTATTAGGTAAATGTTAAACAGGTGCATGAAAGGCAGGGGGTTAATCTGCTTGCCATAGAAACAAAGGGAAAAATTCCCCCAGCACACTGCCATAAACCAGTAACAAACTATACTGTTCTATCTGTAAAATAAAACACAGAAATGTTCGTTACGCATATTTGTACAAATATGAGATAAGCCACCAGCCACCGTCAAGGCCTTTCTGTATATGGTGGTCCTAACTCTAAAATTGAGAGTCCCAATGTTGGGTCCCATATATATGTTTATAAATTGAGAGCCAACTTACCTAGGAGACACCCCTTAAAGTCTCCAAAATGGCTGCTGTGGATCAGCTCCCCCTGTCAGCAACTGATCCCAGACATGCCCACAAACAGAATAAAAACAGACATATTTGTACAAATATGAGATAAGCCACCAGCCACCGTCAAGGCCTTTCTGTATATGGGGGTCCTAACTCTAACAATGAGAGTCCCAGTATTGGGTCCCATATATATGTTTATAAATTGAGAGCCAACTTACCTAGGAGACACCCCTTAAAGTCTCCAAAATGGCTGCTGCGAATCAGCTCTCCCTCTCAGCAACTGATCCCAGACATGCCCACAAACAGAATAAAACCAGAATGGAAGTTGCTCAATCAATTTATTAGGTAAGGTAAATGTAGATGCATGAAAGGCAGGGGGTTAACCTGCTTGCCACTGAAACAAAGGAAAAAATTGCCCCAGCACACTGCCATAAACCAGTAACAAACTATACTGTTCTATCTGTAAAATAAAACACAGAAATGTTCTTGCAATGTGTTTTGATATGTCTACAACTTATATATTGTTAATTGTGATATGTAAGCTCCCCTTCCCCCTTCTTTTTTATGTATCCCCTTATTTTATTTGTCTGAAAAATTCAATAAATAAATAAATTTAATGTTAGATAATGTACAAATTTGCACTTCAAACAGTTTTGGGAGGAAAAAAGTCAATTTAGAGACTCCTGTACAAATAAGCAATCCCGTACTTAAGTTGTCCCTCCAGGAAAGAGAGTTTAGAGCTCTGGTGGCACGTATACAACATTAGGGTGTGCCCATGTGATCCAGACTTGAACACAGATGGAAATAAGCACTGTTTCCATCAAAACATTTACACCAGACTCAGATCATGTCTAACTTAAGAGAGTTCACACTCAACATATTTCAGACCATTGTGTTAACATCTCGTACAAACACAATACAATAGTTATGGAATTGCCGCTAGAGCATTGTGTAGGTAGTTAATAATCTTATAGTTATTAATAAACAATTTTTTTTTATTACATTTTTTCCATAAATTATTTTAGAATGTATAATATAGTTTTAGTGCATTTACATTGCTAGTAGAGCATGTGCAAAAATGATCACCACCATTTCCAGTGTACATTACAATGTACTACCCTGCACTTATGTAATGTATACGGTCAACTAGCTACACTGAGCTTGGCTACTTTTTGCCTGTATGCCACAAGCCATACTTGCATAATCATCCAGATGTATGGGATACTCCCTGTGTGTTGATATACATGCAACTCTAGATCAGCCTGTCAGAGTGCCCACACATAGAGACTCTGGGCCAGATTTACTAAGCTCCGGGTTTGGAAAAGTGGAGATATTGCCCATAGCAACCAATCAGATTCTAGCTGACATTCTCTAGTATGTAATAGGAAAGTTAGAGCTAGAACCTTAGTAAATCTGTCCCCCTGACTCTGAATTGGGAGAATAAATTTTATTTGCAGTGCATTAGCATTCCTTAGTCAAAGTCTCTGGATCAGGTTTTGAGGGTTCATTTGTTCTTCAATTAAAAATTTTAACTGAATGTAGTTTGAAAACATTTGCAAAGTTTTGTGGAATTACAATAGAAGAAATCTAAATTTAAATCTCTTCTTAAATACAGAACACTACGATGACCACCTGGATGATGACTTCTGTTTTTGAAGGTTCAGTGTAAATGTTTTAAAGGCATTTTCTGCAGATACTCCTTTCTGGAGTTTTACTGGCATTATATATATTTTTTTACTTCTGGTAATTGCCTCAAAAGAACAAAGCTCTTTGTTTAAGGGGAGCTCAGGGAAATCTTAATTGCTGTAAGAAACCAGACAGTTTCCAAGTATTCCTGAATGACTTTTTCTTTTTACATTAAATATTTAATATCTAATGAGGTAGGTAAACCTTTCATAAAGAGGCTGGAGAATTGTAGCCATAAAGACTACTCAGTTTCATCTTCCCTGTTATGTAAAAATACATTTTATTAAACAGGGATTTTATCATTTTTTTTCTTTTCTTTTTAATTTTACTTGAAAGTGTGAACAAAAGCTTTATTACAAGTGTATATAAATATAACCTCCTGATAAATTGAAAGAAGCAATTCTGATCTGGCAGGTGTTCAAGGTTTTAATGTGAGTACTTGGCTCTTATGAAAGCAAGGATCTATTTGGATGGAACATTTGCCACCTTCTTGGCAAATTTCAATACCTATAGTAGTAGTCTTGGTAATTTACTAGTCTAGAGCAGAGTGACAGTTTAATTCTGTGGTTTTTAGTTCTCATTAGTTCTGTTCACTATACATCGCATTATGCAAGTTTCCTAACAGTTCATACCACCACCCTATTAATATTTTAGTAGCAAACAAAAATGGCCCAAATATAGTATTAAGAGCCTACGCAAACACCCCACAAATCTGCTGATCATGCTAACACCCCACTTTTTAATTAATAGCCCATGTTAACGCCAAACAAGTTAAATAAATGCCCATAATAGCACCCTGCAAATACCTTAATAGTCCACAGCAACATCCCATAAATGAATAGCTCATTATCACCTCCATAAATTAATAAATAGTTCTCTGAATTACCCAAAAAATAAATCCCATACAAATTAATTACCATACAAATTAATAAATAACCCACACAATAGGCCCATAAATTCATAAATAACCCACATCATCACCTAACAAATTAATCAACAGCCCACACCATCATCCTACAATAGTTAATAGTCCACAGTGTAATCCGTTACACCATGAATGAATTAAACAGCTCTTACTACTACTAAAAACCCCACCCACTAATCTAGAACTTCTTTATTATATATCTGTATATTTTTATTTATTTTTTGTTTCTTTTTAAAGAAAACAAAAGAGTTTAATTTGTGGGATCATTCTGGAAACAGTGTGTGTCTGAAGTCAATTTATTTATTTCTCTTTAGGATAAGTAAATGCAATTCAAATTAAGTGTATAGAAGCTATTCCATTACATATCTCCTGATATTCATTTTAGCATTTTTTCCTTGGTAAAAAAAAAAAAGAGTGATCCACCACAACCATCCCCAACATTAACTCAATATGATTTACAAATATGTAACAGATATATTTCCCCCAAATGCCCCAGTAGCAGGAAAATAGCATTCCCATGTAAAAATGGACTCCACAATCAATCACAGCATCAACAGTTGGATCCAGAATTAAGATTTCCAACTGACTTACATATGTTGCATACGTAAGTCATTTGTGAATTGGTGATGCTGCTGATCTGCAGTGCCAATATTTACGCAAAGGAACACAGTCAGCTAATGTGGCTTTCCATATGGAATTCCGCACAGGAGGCCAATATGCCATGCTAATAAGCCTCTGCAACGGAGGCTAACGTACGGATTTAGCATTTAATTTTGGATCAAGTCCCAAATTATCAACATACTGTAATTTGCATTTGATGGACCGTATTCACACTTACGATTGAAATTGCGCGCTTGCCTAAAAATACGCATTGCAAGTATATGCAAGTGCGATGCAAGGATAGCAACGGCTACAGCTAACCACATCCACACACTCGGTCGTATTCCGTGTGTGAGTATGCCATATGTAGAAATAGGAGAGTATCTAGTATATGGCCCTTGAATCATGCGTGAATTTGGCAATTTTTTTTAAGTAGTGATTCAGACATTCATTTTTCATTAGAAATAGTGTGTATTATGCCCTAGGAGCACCAGATGGAAGAAAGAAGGGGGTATGAAAAATGTGCAATATAGTTAAACAATGTTTATTAATCAAAACATAAGCAGAGAAATGATAAAAGACATAATAGCTAGTGTCATCACAAAGGAAAAGATAGGTCTCTGTATAAAACCTATGAATCAGAGGCACAGCAATATTAACAGATACAGTACCTGTCTTATACAACTTATACCAGGTACATTTGTCCTTTAATGTCTGAAAGAATGTATTACCATAGGGGATTTATGGAAAAGCTAATGTGCCACAAGTTCAATGATATGCCACAACTATGCCACAATAGGGGAAATCGCAAGCAGAAACCTTGTATCGATAGTGGGTCCGTATGTTGGAGCAACAAGCCTGTGGCTGTAAAGTTACTAGTTCCTGGACACAATGTTGCAACACTCCTCTTACTGATAGGTATTGCTGCTAGAAGCAGTGAATGAGTATAGAAGCACAGATTGAAGCAGGGATTAAATGCAAACAAGGAGAACCACTTGCGATGTCTCCTGTCAATTTTCCCGTCACAGATTCCGATGGTCCTTCTTTCCAGTGAGTAAATGTAAATGCCTTACTGGTAAGGGACTTGATTAAGACTACGGGGAGCTGGGACTTCCGGAGGGCGTGCCATACCGCATGGACGCATTTTAGCAGAGCTCCTGGGACCGGACCTCGAATCCACGCATTCTGAGCCCTAAGTTTACTTTTAACTAGGCCTGAGTGGTCCCCTAATGACCAGGATACCGGCAGGCAAGTGGCAGACATATCGCCCGGCTCCCTGACCGTTTATACACTGGAGGACGCAGCGCCGGGAAAAGGGCGCGAAAAACGGCCGCCATCTTCACTCTCTGCAGCGGACGCCAATCTGCGGGGAATGAGACAGTGCACCAGTGGCATAATCTCTACTAAGTCTCCCTGGACCATTTCGCAAGGTGGAGGCTCTCCTACCTCTTGAGAGACACCTCTGGAAACTTTTCTTGCTGTGCCTGTGACCCTCTGCCAGAACCCCCACACTCTCTTTCCTGGAGGGGATTCTGAAGAACTCTTTATATCTTCATCTCTAGCTCTAGTATTCAGCAGAAATACTGCACAGTGAGTAGCCTCGCAACCCCACAGTCTCCTACTGGGATTGCCCACCGCTCAATGGGCCTGATCCAGAGCTACGATGTCTTTTAGACCGCATATACGCAATCTACGTATCAAAACGATACGCAGATTATGTACAATAGCTACTGAGGACCCATGTGCTGCATATGCTTTGGCCATACTACAATACTAAGTCTTGTGGACACTGGGAGGCACAATCTGTAAAGGCTGCAGATCTATAGGGCAGTTTGGTTGCAGGGAGCCCACAGACTTATCCCAGCAGTCTGGCTTCTGTCCCTTTTCATCATATTTACCAGTGACTGGAGGCTAAACTATAGACGCAGGAGAAACAACACCACTCCAACATCACAGTGAGGCATATAAATCATCTGGGCCGACAATCTTTAGTGTATCTGCACAGACTGCACCTTGCCGTACATTATATAACGTTGGGGAGCCCTGCGCCTGTGAGATTTGTGGGATAACGTCAGGCTCCGGACATCAGCATCATCCCAACGTGCCTGAATAGGCAGCATCAATATTTTGGAATCTCAAACACCTTGTAACGGAGTGTAAAGTGGGATTTTCTATTCTTGCCTATTTCCCTGCTCCTGGACTTTCCAAGATAGTTTCCTGTGGCCGGATCCTGGATGTGTTTCAGGGGCTAATACGTCTTGAATCTTCTATCAACCTGGACTGTTTTACTTCCTGATAAGTATATCACATCTGATAAACGGCACCATTACTTCTCTTTGTGAACTTTTTTGTTTTTTTGCGTAGCTGACTGCTATTGAGTTACAATAGGATTAACAGTAACTAACTATTTCATATTCTCTTGCATAATCTTCTAGTGTACTGTAATGTAACACCACTATAGCTTAACACTGATGACCTTTTAAATCTGCACTCAGTTGGTTACTTTTTCTTCTTATGGTATTGGCTGCTTTTATATCATAACGAGACTAGCAGCAAGTAACTATATCTCATTTTCTCTATATAATATTTTTTGGTAATGTAGTGTATTTTTCTCTTGACATTGGTGACCCCACATAACTGCAAATAATCAGGCATGAAAAGGTATCTAGGCCAGCCTGAGGAAATGAAAATGGGGCGGACTAGACAGAGTCAATCTAATACACAGGGCTCTAAACCTAATACATCCTCGCCTCCATCTCCCCCGAATTGTGCTCCCCCAAAGTCTCCGTTGCCTGAGCCGTTACACTCTGCGCCTTCTATGGCTGATACTGCAATGGAATTATCTCTACACTTGTTACCCTTAATTGAGCAAAAAATTGTCCCGATTATTGATGAAAGGTTTACAGCACTCCATGCCAGCATTAATGATGCCATAGTCAACATGGAGTCTAATACTAAGCGCATTACATCTCTGGAGCAAAGGGTCAGCGAAGCTGACGACTCCCACCTGGCTCTCCAAAACACTGTGCTTGCTCAAAATACTAGACTTAAAGTGCTTGAGGATAAGCTTGATGATTTGGAAAACCGAAACAGGCGTAATAACCTGCGATTTATAGGTATTCCAGAAACGATTAAAGCTCAAGACCTCCTTAACTATTTACAATTTGATTTGTTACAAGCTCTGCATCTTTCTGACACCTTAACAGGAATGATAATAGAAAGGGCACATAGATTGGGGCCAAATAGAGACTCATCTAGGGACAGGCCACGGGCTGTTATTGCCCGCTTTCTAAATTTTAGAGAAAAGGAATCTATACTCCGTACATATCGCAAATTTGAAAGAGTTGCAAATTCATGGTAAAAAAATCTTAATGTTTTAGGATTTTTCTGTAAATGTTTCGCAGCGGAGGAGGGAATTTGCCCCTATTTGTAAAACTTTGTTTGAGCATCATTTTTAATTTACTTTGGCATTCCCGGCAAAATTAAGGATCACCCATAAGGGCCAAACTCATGTTTTTGATAATGTAAACAAAGCCAGAGAGTTTGTTACCCACTTTGATCTTGGAAACGGTTAGACTTATGGCTAGGGTGCCTAGACATCTAAAATGGTCACCAATGCCATTTGTTTACTTAAGTTTAATATATGTATAGAAGTTATTCTTTGTTTTTTTGTTTGTTTATGTTTGGTTGTTCTATGGCCGCTGTGGTTCCCTGGAGGTGCGCGGGCTCGGATAACCAGGAGGAAAATATTGGAAAAAGTGGAAATTGGAGCATTTTGATTTATGAACACAGCTGTTTTAATTATTATGTTTTATGTCAAGTTTTTTTGCATTGTATGTCAACCTATGTCTTGAGCACGGAGGTTTGGTTATGCAGGTGGCCTCTGGGTCTAGATGGGTGTAGCTGGAGGTATAGAACCGCACTGGTCTGGTTAAGTTACTATGGCTTCGACAGTGACACATAATACCCTAGTATATTTGTCCCCTCTTTGAAGTTTGCGTCTTGGAACGTAGGGGGACTCAATTCAGTTGTAAAAAAGAAGAGGGTAGCCTTACACCTTAAGGCTAGGAGACCCATTGGTCTCAGCCAGAAAACACTCTCAAGGGCTCTTGGATTGGTGAATGTAAATAAAACTAGAGGAGTGGCTGTGCTGCTTCGTAAATCTTTGCAGTATGAAATTCTAGACCTAATGCGGGACCCTTTAGGACGTTATTTATTATTGGATATCAAGATAGACCCTGAAAAATTCACTTTGTTTAATGTTTATGCCCCGAACTCCCCCACCAAGAGTTTTTTTCTCCAGATTTCGCAATTACTGCTTACTCGTGATACCTCAAATTTAATAATTACTCTGCCATGGACAGATCCCCACCTGACCTTTCCCATAGCTCTAATGTACAAAATCACTTAACTCACCTCTTACAAACGTTCGATATCTCAGACCCGTGGCGCATACAACACCCTACTGCTAGGGAATATACCTTCCAGTCTCCGGTGCATAAATCCTTTTCTAGGTTAGACTACCTTTTTCTCAGTAATTCCCTTTTTCCAAGGTTAATTACCACTGACATTCACAATATCATAATATCCGACCATGCTCTTATTGTTTTATCATTAATGTTGCCACATGTACACCCTAGGGACTACATTTGGAGATTTCCATCGTACCTATACCATTCCGACGATTTTCAAAAATTCCTTCTGCAAAACTGGATCAGGTACGCTAATGATAACGCTCAGCATAGAGATGACCCCATCCTATTCTGGGAGACAACAAAAGTCGTATCACGGGGCCATGTTATATCATACCAGAGTAGAAAGCGTAAGGAGTTCAGAGATAAATACTCTAAACTGAGCGCCTCTGTAACTGAAGCTTTTCGACTTTACACGCTTAACCCTAGTGAGGCAACTTATACGGTATACGCTGATACTCGACAATTACTGGAGAGTTTATTGCTTACGCAAGCCCAACGCAATCAGGAATACACGCGGAATAGGTTTTTTCGATGGGGAAACAAGTCTGGACGTCTTTTAGCTAACTAAATCTATTTGTAAGTCCCATACTATTCTAGAAATTGTAGATCAGCTTACAAATACATCCCACACGAAATTGCCCGATATTAAAGCAGAATTTGAAAAATATTACACTACACTTTACACAGCGCTTCCAGATGATCCTTGGTTGCGAGGTGAATTGCTTTGCAAAGCGAGGCTACCCCCTCTTACTGATGATCAAAAGGAGATGCTCGATGCAGACATAACGGAGAGGGAAGTGACTCAAGCTATATCCACCCTCTCAAACAACAAATCTCCAGGGCCGGACGGCTACTCCGCCGGATTTTTTAAAATCTTAAAGACGCAGTTATCGGCCATCTTAACCTCAATGTTTAATAAACTACAAAAAGAAGGACCTAAATACACCACATTCAACCAAGCTTTCACTACATTAATCCTAAAGCCTAATAAGCCGGCAAACTCAGTGACTTCACATAGGCCAATAAGTTTGCTTAATTTGGACTTCAATCTCCTGGTCAAAATTATGGCTAACCGCCTACAAAGTATTCTCCCTTCCCTTTTAACTTCCCATCAGGTGGGGTTTGTCCATGGCAGATACTCGATAAAAGCTGTACGCACAGCTTTAGCAGCAATCATAGCATCAAATACACAACGCACATCATGCCCCTCAAATGCCCTTTTAAGTTTGGACGCCGAAAAGGCATTTGACCAGATTTCTTGGCCACATCTACGTCATATATTTGACCTACGGGGTTTTGGTAGTAAATTTGCTAATTTTATAGAATATATTTGTACATCCCCATCCACCAGGTTAATTATAAATGGGACTTATATTTCTCTGGTTTATATGTCTAGAGGGATGAGGCAAGGGTGCCCAATGTCACTGCTTCTTTTTAACTTAGCGTTAGATCCCTTGCTTCGGTTATTCCAGCTCACCCCAGAGTTCCAAGGCATTAAAATTGGACATATAAGGCCTGATCCAGACCTACGCTCGCAAGCGATCGTACGCTGGTCGTAAGCGTAAATTCGGCAGCAAAAACGCACTGCGCATGTGCAGAGTAACAACTTCCAGTCATTCCAAAGACCTTTTCGTAGTGGCGATTCAGGCGTCCGTATTCTTTGCGTTTTTTCCGACGACGGGGCGTGTTTATATTACGAAGTTAGTACGGACACTGGAGTTAGGGAATGTAGGCGGGGGGAACCATTTAAATTGTACAGTATGGGCGTGCTTAGTCCGGTACGATCAGCACATCGCTACTAAAATTTGTACCGACGCCGGGAAAAGTTAAGGTAGGGTTCAGCCGGTGTACGGAGGTAAAGGTAAGGGGAGTGTCATGGGAGTGAAAGTTTTTACGCTGAAGCGGTAATACGCTCCGCTCTCATGCGTAGGTC
>WWET01000489.1:579209-609659 GCA_011038615.1 Limnodynastes dumerilii
TTAAGTATATTTGTATTGTACTGTACTGATTTGAAAGGTCAATATTTAAGTATTACCTATTCCCTTTGGCCAAAATTAAAAGGAAAATGGGAATGTAGCTGATACGTAGCTGCTTATATGAATAATGAATGCCTAGTCAGACCCTTATGCTCCAAAGACCATCAGTCTAATGTTAATGTATAAGATAACTAGCTATATCTCTTGTACATTTATCACACTAGCATTAATGCATTTTCTGAGTGCATAAATATTTCACAACAGAACTGTGTCAGGATTATATGATCTATTGGGAATTATCCTAGTGAAACCTAAGAGGCATCAAGTAACTTAAAAATGTTTACAAGTTTAACCAGTTTATTGATACTGTAACTCTTTGCAGACATTGGTCAGTATAATACAGATACACATTTAAGTCAATGCAACTATGGCACCAATTGATCATTTTAACTTTCCCAAAATGCTTTTTTCATGAAACAGATACAATTCTGCTGAAAATCTGCATATCATGCTGCAACAATTAGTTCAGAGGAAACCTATCAAATTCACACACACACACACGCACACATAGGCAAGAAAAACCTTGTGATTTAACATGTGTCTTATTAAGGTTTCCTACATTGACAAAAAAAAGACCTTGATTTTGGTTGGGCCTTGCCTTGAAAGGCTGGAACCAGGCCGGTTCGGCGCCCCCCTGCAAGCTTTACATTTGCGCCTTCCTGTTTAATTTAACATTAACACCACTGACCATCCTAAATTATAGTATTCATGCAAGCGACATAATATACAGGCATAATCCTAGTGACCGCTATACCACACAGGCCACCATACAAGACAAGTTGAATCCTTCTGACCACTATGCAATACATTCAACATTCTTGTAACCAAAATGCAGTTAAAAAAGGTCAAGAAAACATTTGTAAACACAATACAAGAGAAGCACAGGCTTGTTAGTGCTTCCTGTTATTCAGTTTGTGTGTGTGAACAGTATATATATATATCCATCCAATCTCTCTCCCTTGTGTGTAGCCAGCGTTCAAATAGTTCCTCCATGTGTGTGTCAAGACTTCCAATATTTCCCCCGTGTGTATTGCCAGCTTTCCAATATTCCCTATCATGTGTCTCAATATTCCCTCTTCTGTATCTCCAACCTCCCCTGTATTCTCCATTCATTTTTCTCCAGCTCTTAATATTCCCTTTTTGTGTAAATAAGTGCTTTACTTCACTTATCTTTGATGTCTTCCCTTCTTCTGCGGTGCTTTCTCTACTTCCTTCTGACGCTGGCGTGACCTAATATTACATCAGCTTAACTTACATACAGAAAATTCCTGCTATCAGCTGCAGCGTCAGTTACACAGAACAGCTCCTTCCAGCTGTGACTTTTTCATCTGTGTTGACTTTAATCTCAACTTTAAAACGCAAAATATAAACGCAATTACACATGGTGGAAATCCGCACGCAAGGATACCGCAAAATAATGAAGGTCCAGTCACAGGTTGTGTTCCTAGGCACAAAAAGATTTATTACCAAAGAGCGTTATCCAAAAAACACCGCTTCCAGAAACAGCAAGAATACCCGCCATGGCATGAGCTTCAGAAAGAATCCTCTGCACTTCAGAGGCAGGTATAAGCTTATATAACAATCATTATCAAAGGGATAATGACATCTCTGCAATCCGATCTTCTGGCATCTGGTTGGTGGATTCCTTAGGTCATCTTATGGATCCTATGGTGATTGGTCCTTAGAGGGTCCTTTGTTTTTCTGGTAGCATCATTAACATATTACACAGGTTTTTCTTAACTAGATGCAAAGGTTTTTTTCAAAAAAATGTTTATTGTCGACAAAGCAATGTAGATAAGATACAATCACAATATGGATAAAAAATAACTGCGATAAAATATCATGGCATAATACAATATCTTGCATAGTTCTTAATTTGGATCAAAACTATATATCACTTATACAGTAAGGACTATGCAGGAGTGCTATTGAGATAGTTGTTCAGATATTATGTCTCATTAGGGATAGGTTTATACATGCTACCCCTGAGGTAAGCGTATCTGTTCACTCTCGCTGCTACTAATTTCGTCTAACAACAGTAAACACTTGTGTGGATTAAATGCCGTGCCTATTAAAGAGTTTTGACCCCCTAGCTGATCACCGGAGGATCATTACCAACCATCCTCAGAAGATACCAACTGGTATTTTCAAAACAGAGGATTAAACGCTCTTTAAGATGGGGGGGGATAGGGTATCCACATAACTTTCCCAGGTATCAAAGACATTTTCTACTGTGGATTCCTTAGATAGGGATGCCTCCAGCCAGTCCATCTGAAATAGGAAGAATCATTTTTAGTTAAATAAAGAGAGAGGGGGTGTTCCCGGCCTATTCCATACCTGGAATATTGTTTTTCTCCCCGCTGCACTGATGGCCAGCAGTAGTCTTCTATCTCCCCTACTCAATCTATAGTTGTGTGGAACGTAACCCAATATGGCGCAATCTGGTGTGAGATGCAAAGGTTTTAATTATGTTAACTTACACAAAGAAACATTATATCATTCATTTATCTATGCTTATAACTTGTGTACATTAAATGCAATTGCACAATAAATCATATCATTGCTAATATAACACAAAAGGCTACACTATCAGCTCTATTTACTAATGCCTGAGCTACGTTCAGGCATTCTTAGTAAATAGAGCCCTATAAGTCTAAACATGACAATAATATAATCTTCCTAAGCTAAGGAAGACATTTTATTTAAACACACACATTGCACTCTTATAGATTTAGGACTGGGAACCTGGCTATATCATCGTGCATAGAGATAAGATTATGCGTGAGCATGCATATGGTTCGCACGTGGTAGCATGCACAAGTTAACACACACGGGGCCTGTACTAACGCACAGCATATCGGCATGCACTCCCCCTGACACTCCCCCTGTGGCAGGCATAATTACACACTGTTACGCCAGCTGAAGGCAACCCTAACTTCAGCCGGTGTAATAGTATGTAATTACGACGGCCACAAGATTGTAATGTCCTAAACCAGCTCTCCCTTCCTAATTTCCCTACCTCCCCCAGCCTAGCTTCTGTAACCCGCTACACTGTAGTTCCAGGGCACCCAGAAAAATTGATTACATCGGGCAACATCTGCCAAGCGGTTGCATAAGAGCATACATAGTTGCGTGTGCACGCGTGAGGTTGCGTAAGCACATTTCCCACCGCAAGTATTCCTTTGTTTAAATCACACACAAAAGACTTTATCATAGGTATCTTCCAAAAATCTTTATTTTATAATTCGTTTTTGTTATTTAATTTCAACAGCTACTCTGTGTAGATGCAAATATATTAATTACATACATTTACAAATATATGTTACCTGCCAGTTTCAAGGCATTTCTGCAATGATGGAGTAAGCCGGAAGATGAAGCACTGGTCACCGCTGGTAGGATCTTCAACCAGTATCGTCTTAAAGCATTGTAGGCCCTGAGCAAAGCAATGCACTTGGGCCCCCTACAACCCCATGCTTGGAACTATATGTCTGTGTCGCTGTGAGACTGAATACACATGGTGCATGGTGCCGGGGATCTAACTGGAAGTTCTGATCCATTCAATAAGAGATGGAGCAGTGGCCTGCGGATTTTAATGGCAGCCCTTAGAGAGTTGGGGATTACCCCAGCTCCCCAGCGGAAATGCAGGACAGTCAGTTTGAAAATGCCTCGAATGCTAGGACCAGGCTGCAGTGCTTATTGTACCAATGGAAAAGATGGCCCTGTCTTCAACCACACATAAAACTTTTACTGGACATATTTGGAGCTATGGCTCTTCCTCAAAGTACTGTATCTTACCCATGATACCCATTGGAGCTCAGTCAGACATTACACACTGATTTTTTTTATCTACCTGTGGTATGGATTCCTTGATTTTCCTCCATCATTTTTGTTCCTTGTTTCCATGAAGGGGGCCTGACATGGAAGATCCAATGGGTGTGTTATAATTTAAAATTAGATTTATAACTATATGACTAAATTACATAGAAGATATATATCAAAGACTGGACTGAATTTAGCATTTTATAATTTTTTAAGTTAATTTGTTATTTTATTAGGTCAGCTGGCTGACATTGTTTTTTTGTTTTTGTTTTTTGAATCAGTACAATAGATATCACAAGAAAATTTTTGTTGTTTTATTAATTTTTTTTTTTACAAAGTCGCTTGCCACTCTGAGCCACTATACAAACGGAGTCACCCCTATATAATATATCGACGCCAACCAGGGGTCCCAGATTTTCTGGAATCTATGGGGGGATTTTCTAGATGTAAAAACATGTTTTTCATGGGCAATTGAGTCGTTTACCAGGGATATCCATTCTCGTAGGCTAGGAGGGGACTGGGCCATGGCTGACATTGTTTAATACTTGCCACAAATGGTGGTACTTACTGCATCATGGGTCATCTGTCTGCTGCCCTTTCTGGCCATTACCATGCTTCCAGGACTATTTCATGGGTGCTGCCATCTTGGAATCATCACATGATTTGTTCCAGCTAATCAGAGTCCAGCTCTAGGAATCACATGAACAGCCTATCCAATCCTGGTTATGGGCGTTCTATTTAAACCCAGAGCACTGTCTCCACAATGCCAGAACACCTTAGTCATTCTAGGTGTCTGGTTCCTGTTTACTCCTTAGGATATTTCTGTCTGCAGTTTTCAGATTGCAGCTATCAGCCTGCTTCTCTGCTTGCAGCAATCAGTCTGATTATCCCAGCGAACAGTGAACAGTCTGCAGTTTGTTACTCCCGTTCCAGTTCATGTCTAGTAGTCCAGTCCAGTCCTAGTACAGGTCCAGTCAGGTTCAATCCAGTACTGGTCAAGTCCTGTTCCAGTTCATGTCCATTTCGAGTCCAGTCCAGGGCAAGTCCAGTCCTGGTCCAGTCCAAGTCAAGTTCAATCCAGTCCTGGTCCAGTCCAGGTCATGTCTTGTTCCAGTTCATGTTCATTCCTGGTCCAGTCAGGGCAAGTTTTGCCCCAGTCCAGTCCATTCTTGGTCCAGTTCAGGTCAAGTCATGCCTTGTTCCACTCCAGTCCTGGTCCAGTCCAGGTCAAGTCAAGTCTAGTCTAGTCCTGGTCAAGTTCAGTCCAGTCTGCTTGTTTTGTCCAGTCCAGCCAAGCTTGCCTTGTCCACTCCAGTCAAGTTTATTTAGTCCAGTCCAGCCAAGTCTGCATTGTCCAGTCCAGTAAACCCTTTGCCCACTAACACATGAACAGATCACATATCAAACCTTCTAGCTTCCAACACCATGCTGAAACCCTATCACATCCCCGAGAATCCAGAGCGGATAACCAACCAAGTCAGTCTGTGATAATACTATTGGACCGTGTTCAGGAGTCTGTTATTATGCACGGAAGAGGGGAGTGAACTCCCCTGTCACTCCCCTCTGACATGCACAGGTATGGACACTTACATGTCCATACCCCCTACTTAGTTTACCACATGGATCTGCATTCATATGATCGCAGATCTGTGCGGATTATCCTAACGCCACCCAGTTTGCTTAATTAGCATGGCAAACCCCACCTCCGTAAGACAAACTCCACCACATGCGATGGATCTCCATGAGGGCAGAACAGAGTTCCATCCTAATGGAGATCCGCTTTGTAACATATGCTATAAGCAAGTGGGCAAAATATTGTGAACGAATTTCGGCTCATTCCTACTGACCAACCTAAACCTGGGCTAAAGTAAGGCCTGGACTACTAGAGGTCTGGTCTGGCGCTCATCAGGCCACATTTATTAACCTGCGGGAAAAGAAAAGGGGGGATGTTGCCCTTTAGCAACCAATCAGATTCTATCTCTCACTTTAATATTACATACTAGAAAATGTCACCTAGAATCTGATTGGTTACTATGGGCAACATCTCCACTTTTCCTCTCCCGCAGCTTAGTAAATCTGAAACATCAACTTTTCTATTAGCATTGTGTCGGCCAGGTGCTAGACATGAGTCTAGGAGATAAAACAAATAATACTATACTCAGTTCTTTTTTTGTAAGAAAAACGTTGCTGGAACTCTCATCAATTCACGCACTACCACACGACCAATCACAAGCCGAGCAGTGCCACAAGTCGAGCACTGCCATCACAACCAGCGCGGCCGAAATACACATGCATCGGAATCGACACACAAGCAGCCCGCTTGCACCGTTATAATGATTTTGCCACCAAAACTATTAAAAATGTTAAAACTTGGAAAATTCCTCGAAAAAAGGTGCTGGAATTCCGTTCCAGTGCAAAAAAACACTGACTATACTGATATACAATAAAGGGCATTTGGTATGGCTACAACGTCAACAATAGATAAAATATGATATTTAAACAGTGACGTGGCTAATAATCATCTTTTTTATAGGTCTTGTTCTGACAACAGTCAACCACAGCTTATGGTGTAGTTGTGGTGGCAACCACACGCAAACCCTGGGCCTTTCCAGGTAGCACCCAGCAGGAAATCCTGGTTCCTATTCCTGCATCCTGCTACATATTCCTGGCTGTAAATCTGTGTCCCTGATTACATATCTGATTGCCAAATGTCCATGCAAACTCTGTTAGCTTCCTGTGTGCTATGCCTAGTCGGTAATTCTAAGAGGCTCTGGGCCCATGGAGTAGGATTTTGCTGTAGTTACTCTGTAGTTGCTCACTCTTACTTGCCATCTGTACCAAGTCACTACTGGGACTGAATCATGATCCGTACATTGAGATTTTTATGACTTATACTCTGTATATTACTGCACATATTCAGTCATTTCATCCTGCATATGTTATTCAATACATTGCTCTGAATTCCAGACGTATTGATTCATCTATTCTGTAATTTATAAAAAGACAGCCATTTTCAACCAGCACTTCTCAAATGTCTGATACTTTACCAATAAACTTAACAAGTAGATGACACTCCTAGTGATTTATAAGAATTGTCATTTGCTTTCTCTTGGTTTTCTATGTGTTTTGTAACTGGTGACTGTAACTTGTATGTATTCACTCCACACCAGAAATGATATATTGTATTAACTCCACACCAGAAATGATATATTGTATTCACTCCACACCAGAAATGATATATTGTATTCACTCCACACCAGAAATGATATATTGTATTCACTCCACACCAGAAATGATATATTGTATTCACTCCACACCAGAAATGATATATTGTATTCACTCCACACCAGAAATGATATATTGTATTCACTCCACACCAGAAATGATATATTGTATTCACTCCACACCAGAAATGATATATTGTATTCACTCCACACCAGAAATGATATATTGTATTCACTCCACACCAGAAATGATATATTGTATTCACTCCACACCAGAAATGATATATTGTATTCACTCCACACCAGAAATGATATATTGTATTCACTCCACACCAGAAATGATATATTGTATTCACTCCACACCAGAAATGATATATTGTATTCACTCCACACCAGAAATGATATATTGTATTCACTCCACACCAGAAATGATATATTGTATTCACTCCACACCAGAAATGATATATTGTATTCACTCCACACCAGAAATGATATATTGTATTCACTCCACACCAGAAATGATATATTGTATTCACTCCACACCAGAAATGATATATTGTATTCACTCCACACCAGAAATGATATATTGTATTCACTCCACACCAGAAATGATATATTGTATTCACTCCACACCAGAAATGATATATTGTATTCACTCCACACCAGAAATGATATATTGTATTCACTCCACACCAGAAATGATATATTGTATTCACTCCACACCAGAAATGATATATTGTATTCACTCCACACCAGAAATGATATATTGTATTCACTCCACACCAGAAATGATATATTGTATTCACTCCACACCAGAAATGATATATTGTATTCACTCCACACCAGAAATGATATATTGTATTCACTCCACACCAGAAATGATATATTGTATTCACTCCACACCAGAAATGATATATTGTATTCACTCCACACCAGAAATGATATATTGTATTCACTCCACACCAGAAATGATATATTGTATTCACTCCACACCAGAAATGATATATTGTATTCACTCCACACCAGAAATGATATATTGTATTCACTCCACACCAGAAATGATATATTGTATTCACTCCACACCAGAAATGATATATTGTATTCACTCCACACCAGAAATGATATATTGTATTCACTCCACACCAGAAATGATATATTGTATTCACTCCACACCAGAAATGATATATTGTATTCACTCCACACCAGAAATGATATATTGTATTCACTCCACACCAGAAATGATATATTGTATTCACTCCACACCAGAAATGATATATTGTATTCACTCCACACCAGAAATGATATATTGTATTCACTCCACACCAGAAATGATATATTGTATTCACTCCACACCAGAAATGATATATTGTATTCACTCCACACCAGAAATGATATATTGTATTCACTCCACACCAGAAATGATATATTGTATTCACTCCACACCAGAAATGATATATTGTATTCACTCCACACCAGAAATGATATATTGTATTCACTCCACACCAGAAATGATATATTGTATTCACTCCACACCAGAAATGATATATTGTATTCACTCCACACCAGAAATGATATATTGTATTCACTCCACACCAGAAATGATATATTGTATTCACTCCACACCAGAAATGATATATTGTATTCACTCCACACCAGAAATGATATATTGTATTCACTCCACACCAGAAATGATATATTGTATTCACTCCACACCAGAAATGATATATTGTATTCACTCCACACCAGAAATGATATATTGTATTCACTCCACACCAGAAATGATATATTGTATTCACTCCACACCAGAAATGATATATTGTATTCACTCCACACCAGAAATGATATATTGTATTCACTCCACACCAGAAATGATATATTGTATTCACTCCACACCAGAAATGATATATTGTATTCACTCCACACCAGAAATGATATATTGTATTCACTCCACACCAGAAATGATATATTGTATTCACTCCACACCAGAAATGATATATTGTATTCACTCCACACCAGAAATGATATATTGTATTCACTCCACACCAGAAATGATATATTGTATTCACTCCACACCAGAAATGATATATTGTATTCACTCCACACCAGAAATGATATATTGTATTCACTCCACACCAGAAATGATATATTGTATTCACTCCACACCAGAAATGATATATTGTATTCACTCCACACCAGAAATGATATATTGTATTCACTCCACACCAGAAATGATATATTGTATTCACTCCACACCAGAAATGATATATTGTATTCACTCCACACCAGAAATGATATATTGTATTCACTCCACACCAGAAATGATATATTGTATTCACTCCACACCAGAAATGATATATTGTATTCACTCCACACCAGAAATGATATATTGTATTCACTCCACACCAGAAATGATATATTGTATTCACTCCACACCAGAAATGATATATTGTATTCACTCCACACCAGAAATGATATATTGTATTCACTCCACACCAGAAATGATATATTGTATTCACTCCACACCAGAAATGATATATTGTATTCACTCCACACCAGAAATGATATATTGTATTCACTCCACACCAGAAATGATATATTGTATTCACTCCACACCAGAAATGATATATTGTATTCACTCCACACCAGAAATGATATATTGTATTCACTCCACACCAGAAATGATATATTGTATTCACTCCACACCAGAAATGATATATTGTATTCACTCCACACCAGAAATGATATATTGTATTCACTCCACACCAGAAATGATATATTGTATTCACTCCACACCAGAAATGATATATTGTATTCACTCCACACCAGAAATGATATATTGTATTCACTCCACACCAGAAATGATATATTGTATTCACTCCACACCAGAAATGATATATTGTATTCACTCCACACCAGAAATGATATATTGTATTCACTCCACACCAGAAATGATATATTGTATTCACTCCACACCAGAAATGATATATTGTATTCACTCCACACCAGAAATGATATATTGTATTCACTCCACACCAGAAATGATATATTGTATTCACTCCACACCAGAAATGATATATTGTATTCACTCCACACCAGAAATGATATATTGTATTCACTCCACACCAGAAATGATATATTGTATTCACTCCACACCAGAAATGATATATTGTATTCACTCCACACCAGAAATGATATATTGTATTCACTCCACACCAGAAATGATATATTGTATTCACTCCACACCAGAAATGATATATTGTATTCACTCCACACCAGAAATGATATATTGTATTCACTCCACACCAGAAATGATATATTGTATTCACTCCACACCAGAAATGATATATTGTATTCACTCCACACCAGAAATGATATATTGTATTCACTCCACACCAGAAATGATATATTGTATTCACTCCACACCAGAAATGATATATTGTATTCACTCCACACCAGAAATGATATATTGTATTCACTCCACACCAGAAATGATATATTGTATTCACTCCACACCAGAAATGATATATTGTATTCACTCCACACCAGAAATGATATATTGTATTCACTCCACACCAGAAATGATATATTGTATTCACTCCACACCAGAAATGATATATTGTATTCACTCCACACCAGAAATGATATATTGTATTCACTCCACACCAGAAATGATATATTGTATTCACTCCACACCAGAAATGATATATTGTATTCACTCCACACCAGAAATGATATATTGTATTCACTCCACACCAGAAATGATATATTGTATTCACTCCACACCAGAAATGATATATTGTATTCACTCCACACCAGAAATGATATATTGTATTCACTCCACACCAGAAATGATATATTGTATTCACTCCACACCAGAAATGATATATTGTATTCACTCCACACCAGAAATGATATATTGTATTCACTCCACACCAGAAATGATATATTGTATTCACTCCACACCAGAAATGATATATTGTATTCACTCCACACCAGAAATGATATATTGTATTCACTCCACACCAGAAATGATATATTGTATTCACTCCACACCAGAAATGATATATTGTATTCACTCCACACCAGAAATGATATATTGTATTCACTCCACACCAGAAATGATATATTGTATTCACTCCACACCAGAAATGATATATTGTATTCACTCCACACCAGAAATGATATATTGTATTCACTCCACACCAGAAATGATATATTGTATTCACTCCACACCAGAAATGATATATTGTATTCACTCCACACCAGAAATGATATATTGTATTCACTCCACACCAGAAATGATATATTGTATTCACTCCACACCAGAAATGATATATTGTATTCACTCCACACCAGAAATGATATATTGTATTCACTCCACACCAGAAATGATATATTGTATTCACTCCACACCAGAAATGATATATTGTATTCACTCCACACCAGAAATGATATATTGTATTCACTCCACACCAGAAATGATATATTGTATTCACTCCACACCAGAAATGATATATTGTATTCACTCCACACCAGAAATGATATATTGTATTCACTCCACACCAGAAATGATATATTGTATTCACTCCACACCAGAAATGATATATTGTATTCACTCCACACCAGAAATGATATATTGTATTCACTCCACACCAGAAATGATATATTGTATTCACTCCACACCAGAAATGATATATTGTATTCACTCCACACCAGAAATGATATATTGTATTCACTCCACACCAGAAATGATATATTGTATTCACTCCACACCAGAAATGATATATTGTATTCACTCCACACCAGAAATGATATATTGTATTCACTCCACACCAGAAATGATATATTGTATTCACTCCACACCAGAAATGATATATTGTATTCACTCCACACCAGAAATGATATATTGTATTCACTCCACACCAGAAATGATATATTGTATTCACTCCACACCAGAAATGATATATTGTATTCACTCCACACCAGAAATGATATATTGTATTCACTCCACACCAGAAATGATATATTGTATTCACTCCACACCAGAAATGATATATTGTATTCACTCCACACCAGAAATGATATATTGTATTCACTCCACACCAGAAATGATATATTGTATTCACTCCACACCAGAAATGATATATTGTATTCACTCCACACCAGAAATGATATATTGTATTCACTCCACACCAGAAATGATATATTGTATTCACTCCACACCAGAAATGATATATTGTATTCACTCCACACCAGAAATGATATATTGTATTCACTCCACACCAGAAATGATATATTGTATTCACTCCACACCAGAAATGATATATTGTATTCACTCCACACCAGAAATGATATATTGTATTCACTCCACACCAGAAATGATATATTGTATTCACTCCACACCAGAAATGATATATTGTATTCACTCCACACCAGAAATGATATATTGTATTCACTCCACACCAGAAATGATATATTGTATTCACTCCACACCAGAAATGATATATTGTATTCACTCCACACCAGAAATGATATATTGTATTCACTCCACACCAGAAATGATATATTGTATTCACTCCACACCAGAAATGATATATTGTATTCACTCCACACCAGAAATGATATATTGTATTCACTCCACACCAGAAATGATATATTGTATTCACTCCACACCAGAAATGATATATTGTATTCACTCCACACCAGAAATGATATATTGTATTCACTCCACACCAGAAATGATATATTGTATTCACTCCACACCAGAAATGATATATTGTATTCACTCCACACCAGAAATGATATATTGTATTCACTCCACACCAGAAATGATATATTGTATTCACTCCACACCAGAAATGATATATTGTATTCACTCCACACCAGAAATGATATATTGTATTCACTCCACACCAGAAATGATATATTGTATTCACTCCACACCAGAAATGATATATTGTATTCACTCCACACCAGAAATGATATATTGTATTCACTCCACACCAGAAATGATATATTGTATTCACTCCACACCAGAAATGATATATTGTATTCACTCCACACCAGAAATGATATATTGTATTCACTCCACACCAGAAATGATATATTGTATTCACTCCACACCAGAAATGATATATTGTATTCACTCCACACCAGAAATGATATATTGTATTCACTCCACACCAGAAATGATATATTGTATTCACTCCACACCAGAAATGATATATTGTATTCACTCCACACCAGAAATGATATATTGTATTCACTCCACACCAGAAATGATATATTGTATTCACTCCACACCAGAAATGATATATTGTATTCACTCCACACCAGAAATGATATATTGTATTCACTCCACACCAGAAATGATATATTGTATTCACTCCACACCAGAAATGATATATTGTATTCACTCCACACCAGAAATGATATATTGTATTCACTCCACACCAGAAATGATATATTGTATTCACTCCACACCAGAAATGATATATTGTATTCACTCCACACCAGAAATGATATATTGTATTCACTCCACACCAGAAATGATATATTGTATTCACTCCACACCAGAAATGATATATTGTATTCACTCCACACCAGAAATGATATATTGTATTCACTCCACACCAGAAATGATATATTGTATTCACTCCACACCAGAAATGATATATTGTATTCACTCCACACCAGAAATGATATATTGTATTCACTCCACACCAGAAATGATATATTGTATTCACTCCACACCAGAAATGATATATTGTATTCACTCCACACCAGAAATGATATATTGTATTCACTCCACACCAGAAATGATATATTGTATTCACTCCACACCAGAAATGATATATTGTATTCACTCCACACCAGAAATGATATATTGTATTCACTCCACACCAGAAATGATATATTGTATTCACTCCACACCAGAAATGATATATTGTATTCACTCCACACCAGAAATGATATATTGTATTCACTCCACACCAGAAATGATATATTGTATTCACTCCACACCAGAAATGATATATTGTATTCACTCCACACCAGAAATGATATATTGTATTCACTCCACACCAGAAATGATATATTGTATTCACTCCACACCAGAAATGATATATTGTATTCACTCCACACCAGAAATGATATATTGTATTCACTCCACACCAGAAATGATATATTGTATTCACTCCACACCAGAAATGATATATTGTATTCACTCCACACCAGAAATGATATATTGTATTCACTCCACACCAGAAATGATATATTGTATTCACTCCACACCAGAAATGATATATTGTATTCACTCCACACCAGAAATGATATATTGTATTCACTCCACACCAGAAATGATATATTGTATTCACTCCACACCAGAAATGATATATTGTATTCACTCCACACCAGAAATGATATATTGTATTCACTCCACACCAGAAATGATATATTGTATTCACTCCACACCAGAAATGATATATTGTATTCACTCCACACCAGAAATGATATATTGTATTCACTCCACACCAGAAATGATATATTGTATTCACTCCACACCAGAAATGATATATTGTATTCACTCCACACCAGAAATGATATATTGTATTCACTCCACACCAGAAATGATATATTGTATTCACTCCACACCAGAAATGATATATTGTATTCACTCCACACCAGAAATGATATATTGTATTCACTCCACACCAGAAATGATATATTGTATTCACTCCACACCAGAAATGATATATTGTATTCACTCCACACCAGAAATGATATATTGTATTCACTCCACACCAGAAATGATATATTGTATTCACTCCACACCAGAAATGATATATTGTATTCACTCCACACCAGAAATGATATATTGTATTCACTCCACACCAGAAATGATATATTGTATTCACTCCACACCAGAAATGATATATTGTATTCACTCCACACCAGAAATGATATATTGTATTCACTCCACACCAGAAATGATATATTGTATTCACTCCACACCAGAAATGATATATTGTATTCACTCCACACCAGAAATGATATATTGTATTCACTCCACACCAGAAATGATATATTGTATTCACTCCACACCAGAAATGATATATTGTATTCACTCCACACCAGAAATGATATATTGTATTCACTCCACACCAGAAATGATATATTGTATTCACTCCACACCAGAAATGATATATTGTATTCACTCCACACCAGAAATGATATATTGTATTCACTCCACACCAGAAATGATATATTGTATTCACTCCACACCAGAAATGATATATTGTATTCACTCCACACCAGAAATGATATATTGTATTCACTCCACACCAGAAATGATATATTGTATTCACTCCACACCAGAAATGATATATTGTATTCACTCCACACCAGAAATGATATATTGTATTCACTCCACACCAGAAATGATATATTGTATTCACTCCACACCAGAAATGATATATTGTATTCACTCCACACCAGAAATGATATATTGTATTCACTCCACACCAGAAATGATATATTGTATTCACTCCACACCAGAAATGATATATTGTATTCACTCCACACCAGAAATGATATATTGTATTCACTCCACACCAGAAATGATATATTGTATTCACTCCACACCAGAAATGATATATTGTATTCACTCCACACCAGAAATGATATATTGTATTCACTCCACACCAGAAATGATATATTGTATTCACTCCACACCAGAAATGATATATTGTATTCACTCCACACCAGAAATGATATATTGTATTCACTCCACACCAGAAAATAACTTACAATTGCTACATTTTGGACTGGTCTGCACAAGAACTTTCTCTTTTGTCTCTGAGGTTCCAAGCTCCGGAGGAGTGAATATAAGGAATTCCTGAAAAAGAACATGCTACGGGCTTAATACACCAGTAGAAGAGTGTTCGGACTTTGAAAAGAGGAATATACCCGTAGAGAGAAAAGTAAAACACAAGAAAGGAAAATAATTTAGAACACAAGAGGAATTTTCTAGACAGTGGAAAGGTGGACAATTTCACAAGTACACACTTTCCCTGTTGACTGGTGCTTTTTTGGAACTATAGGGGGCGCTGGAGATATATCTGGGTATTTGTATTGATTGATTCTTGATCTGTTTTTATATTGTCATTACCACTGTTTGAGAACATTGGACAGTGGGTAAGGGAGCTAGGTGACATCCCTCTATCTAGATTTCTAGTCGACCCAGGGAGCGCAGAGATAAGTGTGTACATTAGAGTTTGGAGCTTACGCCATAAGCCTGCCTTAAATAAAGCGTGCATCCATCCCGTGCTGTACAATTAGCATGCTTTCCCCCGCCCACTTTAGCAGAACTAAGGTCTGTACAATGTTTGATACCCTAGTGTTACTATAGTCAAATCATGCCACTTACGCACCTTGGGCCAGATCCTGAGCAACTGTATGTATGCTAGCGTATTTACGCTACCCATTGTCGTATAATCGCCAATTTGTATGTACTGCGCATGGGCGCAGCAGATGTTGAGCAACGTAACTCTGATCGCACGTAACTTCAGCGTAAATACGAACAAAAAGGAGTGTCTTCTATACAACAGCCGGAAATACGCCGTCCGTACTTACGCTTGGAAATGTTAAGGTAGGGTTTGGCATACGTAAATCGAGTAACGTACGTACGAGCGAGAGGAGTGCCAAGGGGAGTACATAGTACTTACGATAGTGTAAATACACTACGCCAACAAACGTAAAAAGAACTTAGGTTTGGATTTACCCCTTTGCCACTAACTCTGGATCCGGTCCATAGTTATGATGCGCAAGTCTCCTATAAGAATGTACTGCGTATTCAAAGTACATGCAATTCCTCACCGAAATGTAGCCGACCGATACTGTGTTCCGTGCAGAATTCATTTCATATGCATATAGTACTGCTGCTTACTAAATGGAGACCACAATATTTATAATCCTCCACTGGACCAATCTCACAAATCTTGCAATTAACTATGGCCAATGTTAATGCAGCAAGGTCAGGAAGAGATTCCTGAGCTGCTGGCTGTCTTTAGCAAGCATTTTAGTGCAGTGCAGACCCAACAGGATGTCATTGTGATCTGTGATGAAGCTGTGGAAGAAATTATCATCTTGAGTTTCATAAATCTTTTCCAGCTGCCATCCCTTAAGCTAACTATAGGAAGCTATATCTGCCAGGGTATGCTGACACCAGGACTTGCTGCGCCCTGTAGTGTCCAACACACACATATTATATGGGCCTGATGTTAATATTAATAGATAAATAATGCACTGTGACTGCATTGCACTATGCTAAATTCAATTAAATCCGATCCTATGCATGCAGAATATAAAATAAACCCAGTCTCACTGTATGATTTAAATGGCAAAGCAAAACCCATTCTGTGTATCTCATACGATGGTGTGTGGCCCACCTCCACTGTGGAGACTGACTGCAGGGAGAGTCTAACTTGACAGGAACAGTGGCGCACAAGCAAGATAAATAAGTATACTCCTGCAAGCAAGAACTAGGGTGCTGTCCTGTACCCTAACAGAAATAACCACTAAACAGAACAGGGGGGGTACACATAAGCATAAGTGAACCCATACAGGGACTCTTATAGACGCACACCTAAATAGAAATATCTGGAGACAAAAATCAAATAAAACACCTTTTTAATTAAACAACATTAAAAATACAAAGAAATTCAAAACATCAATTAACCAACAAGGTTAAACATCTCAAACAGATTACATGTGGAAGGGGAATATACCACATATGCCTCCAGGGGAAACGCCGCTCACTAGCTCCTACACAAATATTAGAAACCCTCAATGTAAATAGTGGCCGCAAGGACACGCTTCGCACAATCCTGTGCAGGTATCTTACCCTACTCTGGCTACATAACGGAGCGGTGTCCCCTGGAAGAAGAAAAAGCACAAACTGGCAGCTGACCAGAAGAGATTCTCTGTATTTTGAGGGAGCGCACAGGATAACCGATGGAGAAAGCTGCCAGATATTCATACGCGTTTCGCCCCCCAGAACAAGGCTTTGTCAAGGGTGAGTCATAGGACTGCAGATGCGTCCTAATAAGCTCGGTGCTGACCTATCAAATTTCACAGGCATCGTAACATTGTATGTCGTGCCCGAGCACTACTTTGCAATGGTGGAAGGAGCTGAGAATCGCTGTGTCTCTGCAATAAAAAGTCTATATCTTCTACAGTGACATCAGCTGCTAAGTGACACAGCTGCGTCTTTTGCTGAATGTCTTCTTTCAGACTGTCAGCAAAAGATGTGACCGTGACGCTTAGCAAATAGTGTAGCTGTGCAAGTAATCAGAACCTCACATCAGATGGGCCTGTCTGCTAGACGTGCCAGGGCAGATTTTTAGTCCCAGTCCGGCCCTGCCGAAAGGCATTGGAACTAGCCTGTCATATGTCAGCTGATGACAGTTCCAATATGTTAACAAACTGGCGGAGTAATTACAAATGTGTCCAATTCAGTACTAAACTAAATAATATAAACATAATGATTCACTAACATAAATGTAGTTAGGATTTGCAAGGAAAAGATGTGTGTGTTATTGTGAGGTTAACTGACCTTTATAAATGGATGCAGACTTGTAAATTAAGACAACAAACCGTTTGATTTGATTTGTTTGGGAATACGCTGCAGCTTGTTTACACGTTAAACTAAGTACAAAATGTTATGTTTATGAAGATTTATCCAATAAAAGAAACTGAAATTGCACATGTGAAGGGCTAAGAGTCAGGTCATTTAGATTTTCTCCCAGATAAGATTCATTAACTTCATTTCGTAATCTTATGACGTGTATCCTGATAGTGACATTTCTTACTTATTTCCTACTGTACCTTTTATACAAATCTCCAATAAATTGGGTACCCATCACTGACACGATAATTGTTTTGTATGGGTTTTCTAATACTATTATTATTATTATTATTGTTGTTGTTGTTAATAACGGTATCCACAGTGCTCTACAAAGAAAATTGTTACATATACAACATAATTAACAGACGGTACAAATTCATGTAAATAAGGAATACAATACAAGTACAATGCAAAAATAAATAAAAAATAAATAAAGTACAAAAATAGCAGAATAGCAGGTTGGAGTTTAGGCGCCGGTGACCAGCAGAGTGGAGTCAGGCGGGAGTGTAGATGGAGATAAGAGAGGTGTGGTAGTGAGCGGTGGAGGAGCAGAGAAACTTGTAAGTTGTGGTGAGGAGCTTAAAGAGAATTCTAAAAGTGATAGAAAGACAGTTTAGAGATAAACAAAGAGGGGAGGTGGAGGTAATGCATTTGGAGAGTCTGGCATTTAGTAATGATTGTAAGGGAGCAAGATGGACCAAAGGGAGAGGAGAATGTTGCAGTAGTTGAGATGGGAGATACGAGAGAGTGAACAACCATTTTAGTGGCATCTGTGGTTACGAAGGGTCTGATTCGAGTATGTTGCGGAGGTGAAAGCGGCAGTACAGTGAGAGGGTGCGGATGTGGGGGGGTGAGAGAAAGAGAGCAATCAAGGGTGACGCACAGGCAACGGGCTTGGGTGGAGGAGGAGATGGTGGAGTCACCGATAGTAATGGAGATAGTAGGGGTAGAGGGGATATGTTAAGGATGGGAGATTATGATTTCAGATTTGTCCATGTTAAGCTTGAGAAAGTGCTGGCACATCCATGAGGGGATGGCCTGAGAGGCAATCTGATACTTTGGACAAGAGAGAGGGGGAGAGGTTGGGGGAGGAAAATTTTGAGTGTCGTCGGTATAGAGGTGGCAGTGAAAGCCAAAGGAGCTGATGAGGTCACCCAGAGAGGATGTGTAGATTAAGAAGAGAAGGGGATCAAGACCTGAGCCCCGAGGAACACCAATGGAAAGAGGACTGGTAGGGGAGGAGGAGCTGTGGGTGGAGACAGAGAAGGAGCTGTCCGAGACATAGGAGGAGAACCAGGCATGGACAGTGCCAGAGAGACAGTGAGTGAAGGGTGTGGAGCAGGAGAGGGTGAACAACAATGTTAAAGACTGCTGATAGATCCAGGAGGATAAGAAGGGAGAAGTGGCCCTTAGATTTGGCAAAGAGAAAATCATTTGTGAGCGGAGGGGGCAAAATCAAGATTGAAGGAGGTCCAGAATGGAGTTGTCGGTGAGGTAGCCAATTAGACAGTTTTAAACAAGCTGTTTAAGCAGCTTAGAGGCGAAGGGGAAAAGGGAGATGGGTCGGTAGTTGAAGGGGGAAGTAGGGTAAAGGTTAGGTTTTTTTAAGGGAGAGACTGGAGTAGAATAGAAGGGATAGGATTAAGTGAGCACGTTGATGGAGGAGACAACAAAAGAAGAGAATGGACTTCTTCAACTGAGGTGGGGATGAAGGTAGACATAGGTGGTAGCTGGGAAGGAGATGAGAGGGTGGGTATAGAGGGGTAGGACAGGAGATGGTAGAGGAGATGGAGCTCCTGATTTAGTCAATCATGGAATTGAAGAATGTGGCAAAATCTTTTTAGTAAAGATCAGTTCTTCACTGCTTGGTTGCTATGGTGAATTCATACATTGTTTTTCATATATAATTTAGTCTTTTGACAATGTGTTCTTAGAGCTTATTGGTTTTTGTTTGGCGAACTTGCATAATTCCCCCTCACAGCTTGAGTTTAGCGCCGGAGTCCTTTTTTTTTTCTAGTGGACGCCTGATGGAGGAATGAGGGCATGAGTAGGAAGAATGGATCTCTATTCCCATGCACAGACCCGTGCAGGGAACTTAAGGCAGGGTTCTGGACATGTAAGTGTCCAGTGCTCCGAACATGAGAGGGTAGTGACAGGGGAGGTCACTTCTCCGTGCAGACTTCTATGTGTACAGGACATGCAGAGAGGTTTGGATCAGGTCCTTTATTCTTTGAAGCCCAACCCAACCTACCAGGGCCAGACTGGGACTAAAAAATAAACCCTAGTACTTGAAGAAGACTGGTCCACCTGATGTGGGGTTCTAGCTAGTTTTTCAGCTGTTGCTAAGTAGTACAGTGGCAAAAGCTGCTAAGTAACACGGCTACATCTTATGCTGACAGTCTGATAAAGGCATTCAGCAAAAGACACAGCTGCGTCATTTATCTACTGATGCAGCTGTGCAAGTTATAGGTCCAGACTGCTATTTTTTTGTTCTACTGCACAGAAATAGCTACTGTCAGGGCCGGATTATCCATGGGGTAATCGGGGCGGTCGTCCCGGGGCCCCCACACACAAAGGGCCCCCACAAATTTCCGTGAAAGAGGATGGATGTCAGTGATTGACATCCTCCTCTTAAGCACAGTGTATCGCAGCCGCCGTCATATTCCCGCAGCTGCGATAGTGTGCCTAAGAGGAGGATGTCAATCACTGACATCCATCATCTTACACTGTAGCCGGGGAGCAAGGGGGCGGAGCATTCACATAGCGCTCCTGTCCCCTGTCTGTACAGAGCTAGCTGTGCTATGCACAGCCACTGCTCTGTTTTGAATTGTGCTCTGCACAATTCTTCAGAGTGCGCACCGCGGAGGACAGAGCCGAAGGAGAGGCAGCAAAGGTAAGTTTATTGTAAGGTTTTTTAAAAAGTGGAATGGGGATTTAAACAGAGAGGGGCACAAAGGCTGGGTGGGCACAAAAGGGAAGGCAATAGTGTTCTGGAAATAA
The DNA here is from genome assembly GCA_011038615.1 of Limnodynastes dumerilii. Classification (NCBI taxonomy): domain Eukaryota; kingdom Metazoa; phylum Chordata; class Amphibia; order Anura; family Limnodynastidae; genus Limnodynastes; species Limnodynastes dumerilii. Next base: position 600,996 of record WWET01000489.1, read on the forward strand.
AAGGATGGGCAATAAAGCTGAATGGACATAAAAAGAGGTGCAACATGGTTGGCTAGAAACACATAAAGATGGCAATCAGATTAACTGGATACAAAGAGGGGTCAATAAGATAGCTTGGACACAGAAGGAACGGGCATAAGGCTGGTTAAATACAAAAGGAGGGGGTATAAAGCTGACTGGATACAGAAGGAGGGGCAATAAGGCCGACTGGATAAACACATAAAAAGGCAATAAGGCTGGCTGGACACAGAAGGAGGGGGCAATAAGGCTAACTAGATGCAAATAAATAGGGGGGCAATTTTTCTGTATGTTAATTTGAAGCAGGGGCCCCCCACGATTTAGTTGCCCAGGGGCCCCACAGACCTTAATCCGGCCCTGGCTACTGTATTGTTACCTCCTTTTAGCAGTGCAACATCACTTGACTGATGACATCACAGCACTGCAAAGAGCAGAGACTCTGCGTTCCTCTGTAGAAGAATAGAGCAAAGTGGTGCCGATCCTGAGGTGAGCATACTCCATCTCACGTAGCATTATCTTTGTGTGATTTTGCACTCTGCATGCTCAGAAATGAAATGCATTTAAATGTGCCCCATTCAGATCAGAGCGCAACTCGAGTGTTGGCGACTTGCATTCTCATGGGCGTGTTGAGGAAGGGAAGGGGTGGAAGGACAGTCAATGTACAGTAACAGCCTGTCCCAGTAAGTGCACCTGATCCAGATCAGAACGCAGATATAAGAAAAGGATAATGAGAGCTGACAACATTGTTTTCTGCAAAGTAAATGATTACATGTTACAGAGTTCCCTCTTGTGTCTGCATAACAATATAAACAGTAATGTGAAAAAAGATTTTTCTCTGGTTTGGACAATCTGCCACAGATCTCTAATCAAAATATGCAAAAATGTTCACCATACAGATGCTGACTCCCGTACAACAGCTGATTTATGCAAGCTGTTTGTGTAAATTAGCGGTTTTAAAGTGACTGCACATGCCCAGAACACTGCGCTATGCATGGATATTCAACGGAAGACGATGTCGTACACCCTGCAGTTTTGTACACTGGACAATCCAAACCTCTGTGCATACTTTATATGCTGGCTGGCCTTTATATTTAAATCATACAGTAAGGACTGGGTTTAGCCCATATACACAATTATCTTGCCAACATGTTTAAACTTACATGCATACAATATAAGGCAGGGTTCTGGACACATAAGTGTCCAGAACTCTGTACATGAGAGGTGAGTGACATGAGGCTTCTCTACCCTATCACATGTGGACTTTCAGACCTACGTGTGTACGGAATACACACGGAGGTCCATTGCTCGGACTATTTGCAAATACAGGAAAATTAACACTTTTTTATAACAATTTTTATTGAAGCAATAATAGTACATAAAGGTTGTTATGGTGAGAGAAATTGGTAGCTCAGGAACTGGTAAGTTTTATTGCAGGCTGACATGGATTGAACAGGAATTCAACAAAGAAGTATGTAGGTAAAACAGAAACTAAGCAAAGATAACAGGTAGTAAACACAAGAATACCGGAATTGCAGAGAGTCCAAAAGATTCCACAGGAGTAATTTGCAAGTGTATTTAATCCATAAGGAGTATGCAAGAAAGTCCAAATAAAGTCCTCATGGAAACTGTAATAACAGCATCAGAACAGAGTGAGCAGTATGGCTGGTATAATGCAGGGATGCAAAATAAATGGAGGCAGGGAGATTCATATAACAGGACCACAGCTGATAACAGCTAACAAACTTGTAGCGCAAGTAACAGGAAGCAATGATCCACACCTTGCTGTGGGAGTAGAAAATATTTATAGCCAGAGCCCAGCTGTAGGATAACAGACAATTACATAGATTAGTCCAACAGAGAGTGTTCAACAGCATTCTCTAGGGGCAGGTAGTAGAAATGTCTACAATATGAATCCACAATCCATAACTGCCCCTAGAGGCAAAATCAGATATGGCAGTCTAGGATGTAACACAGGTTAGGAAGATGGTGAGTACACGTTACCTTGAAATATGTTATACCAGTAAACTGCAAAGTAACAGCAGTAAAATGAGCAGTGTAAAGAAATTTAGAAGGACATGTACAAATAGCGATGCGAGTCCCCACACTGATGGCTGTCATTACAAGTAGGCTGCTTGCACACTGTTCAAATAGTAGGGTTGACTTAACATAGATCTCCTGAGCACGCAGATGGATAGGGAATCACCTACAGGAGGTGCCTTGACGTTAGGCAGGTGAGCTTAACCCAATATAGCTATATTGTGATCTAAACCTCCTTTTTATGTATGTGCTGACACATAGTGTTATATAATGCTTGTTTGGAGCGCCGGACCTCTCTTTTGTTCCTTGTAGTTGCACAGTGGTCATTTTGGTCCTTGGCTGCACCTCTCCATTTATATACACATTTCATATATTGATTTAGAAGCGCGCCCTGGGTTTTTTTGTTACTTTGCTCGTTTCACAATGGGAGTTTGACCCCTCCCACAAAATGGCTGCTTGCACACTATTCAAATAGTAGGGGTGTCTTAACATAGACCTCCTGAGTACACATATAGCAGATGGATAGGGACTCACCTACAGGAGGTGCCTTGACGTTGGGCAGGTAAGCTTAACCCATTATAGCTATATTGTGAACTAAACCTCCTTTTTACATATGTGCTGACACATAGTGTTATATAATGCTTGTTTGGAGTGCCGGACCTCTCTTTTGTTCCTTGTCATTACAAGTAGGGACAGCTGAAAGTTGCTTTTCGGCTGTCTTTAATTCAAATGACAGCCATTTTAGAATTTTTTTTAATGAATGGGTCAGTATGTGTCAATATCGGAAGCGCCGCTGCCGGACCACCAGAGAGGTGAGTAACCCTCTCTGGGGTTAGGCTACGGGCAGGAGAATTAGGATTAGGCTGCAGGGAGGAGACTTAGAGTTAGGCTGCGGTGGGAGTGACTTAGTTTTAGGCTTTGGGGAGGGAGAGTTAGGGTTAGGCTGCTGGGGGGAGATTTAGGGTTAGGCTGCGGGGGGGAGACTTAGGGTTAGGCTGTGGGGAGGGAGACTTAGGGTTAGGCTGCTGGGAGAGAGACTTAGGGTTAGGCTGCTGTGAGACAGACTTAGGGTTAGGCTGCAGGGGGGAGACTTAGGGTTAGGCTGTCGAGCGGGGAGACTTAGGGTTTGTGTTAGAGTTAGGGAGTGGGTTGGGGATAGAATACTTACTTTCCTTTCGGAGCATCATGTTTGGTGCTCCGGGGATCGATTGCTATGCCTCATCGAGGCATAAGCAATCGATATCACCAGCCAATTTGGAACTGGCTGGGAGCAAACAGCCCTATCAAAATAGGGCTGTTCACAATGGGGACCCACATTCGTACACACTACCTTGAAATATCTGTGATCTGTAAAGTAACAGCAGTAAGATGAGCAGTGTAAAGAAAAGTTAGAACAAGTACAAATAGTGTGGTAAAGCAGCTTTGCTGGGGCATCATAGTGTATCACAAAAAAGGCACCAAGCAGTAAGGCTATGGATCTTCACAAAGATACACAAGCTGACCTCAGAATAAATTGGTGTCCTGTACCAACAGGCATGTTTCATACCAAATTGTATGGGAAAACAGGTTTGAATCTGTATCTTGATTCTGTCAGACAAAATATTGAAGAGTTGAAGTGTTGAAGAGTCTGTCTACCTGCATCTCCATATGAATCACATATTTTAACCATTGTCATAGGACTGCTCTCAAGAGGGGGAGTCTAACTGGGGCCTTGTCTTCACTAGGGGCCTTGTCTTCACTAGAGCCCATGATGGTTGGCATAGTGTTGTGTGGCAGTCACCCAGTAGGTCACAATCCCTGGAAGGTAGCCCTAGATGCAGCTAAGCACTAAGAGCCAGACAAGAGTGAAGAGATCAACAGTGTTTATTAGTGTATACAAGGTACTGCAGGAAACAGGTGAATAGTGAACTTGGAGCAACAATAAAAAGTAACAATTATAGCGCAGGGATAATCATTTACATGACGTCATTTACATTAGTGGGCTCTAGTGAGCGCTCTAGTGTTAAGGAAGTCATAATTTCAATGAAAGGGTGCACTCTAGTGTCCGAATGGTCATTAGTAGTGGCGCCCATGAAGAGGAAGGAGCCTGTCGATGGGACAAGTGCCAGAAGAGCTGAAGGAATGACCGGATCATCATCTTCAAGCAAGCGGACAAGATTATTCAAGCAACTGGAGAAGATTAACTGCAAAGAAAGAAAAAATTACAAGCAACTCATCCCAAGAATGATGACAGCTAAACGGTGAGTCAGAAATATTTTTATTTCATTTATGCAACACACATTAGTTTAAAATACATTTATTACAAAACAGGGTGGCCAGCAGGGGTAATTTTACAGAGTAGGGGGCAATATTATGCACTGTAAATGTTTATTTTAGGCACACATGTATGTAAATGTATTTGTGTCTGTTTTTTTGACACTGTATTTTTTTGGGGGGAAGCCGGATACAGCGCAACATGCTTAAAAGGCTTAACATGCTGACGCTGATATTACTATAAGGCTCAGCTATGCTGAGCCTTGTAGTTCAATCAGCGCAGCCATTCTAAGCATTCCACACATGCTTCGCTTGCATTTTGAAAAGAGAAAAGCACATGTCAAATATATTGACATGTGTTTTTCAGGTACAGTGTGGGGTGCTTTCATTGAATGCACCCCACACACAAGGAGCTTTGTTTTTCTGCGATTTGCCGAGGAACTAAAGGCGATTTAGTCAAATCATCTTTAGTGAATACGGCGAATTGTATTTTTTAAATGGCAAACCTCTGGGTGATTTCTGTCCAGCGATGTTTGCCGGGCCGACTTTGGTCTTTTTCTGGCAAAATTTGACTTTAGTAAATATACCCCTAAGAGTGCACAGTTTATTAATTCCACAGTGCAAAAAAAAAGGTTTGTACTTGAGGGATTTGCAATTTTTTTTTCTTTTAATTCAGCTATAAGCCCACTTTGCATATTTGTGCACAGTAATGTCTCTCAGTCTACTTAGATGTGTAAAAAAAAGTCTTGTGTTTGATCTAATTTTATCTGGTAACATTTCACAAATTTCCCAATGTTTACCTGTCATAAAGGTCTAGATTTACTACACTTCTCAAAAGGAAAAATGAAGAAGTTACCCATAGCAACCAATCAGATTCTAGCTGACATTTTCTAGTTTGTAATAGGAAAGTGGAAACAAGAATCTGATTGTTTGCCATCAACAACTTCTTCATTTTTCCTTTTGAGAAGTTTAGTAAATATAGCCTTTAGTATATTTTCTGTCTAATGAAGTTGTTCACAGAAACCTACACTGTAGGCAACATAGATATGAGCAGCATGCTAAATGAACACATTTAATAAGCAGAAAGAACCCAAGCTATGTGCTTACACAAAATGTATGTGTGTACAATGCCTGTGTGTTTGCCCATATTTTTCACTGTTTGCCTCACTAGAATAAAAATATGAGAAATGTATAGTTAGGTTTCTATATACACAAATGGCAGCCAGTTGTGTGGTTCACAGTGGCTAAATAGTAACCTCTTATTTAATTTTCGCGATTTAGCTAAGCTTTTTTGTAAGATGTCAGGTGGTGATGTAGTCTCCATGTGACATCTAGTGGAGAATTAGGATAATGTCAAAAATAACAAAAATGGAAATTTCATATCGGTCAACAGTTTTTTTTCACAAGAAAACGGAATACTGTAGTTTTAAATTTGGAATTCAATATGTAATTAGAATTTTTCCATCAGGCATTGTGTGTGTGTGTGTGTGTGTGTGTGTGACAGCTACTTTTCTCTTTTCATATTTTAGTGTTCTTTATGGCCTGTCATTCACACAAAGGTAGACAGCCAAAGGCATACAAACAATGGGGTAGATCCAGAACTCCGCTTGCAATCCGTTTACTAGAGTAGCGTGTTTTTGCGTGCGTACCTTCTATACACTCCCCTAGGAAAACCCCTTGAATGTACGTACTTTGATCGAGTTCCCCTTTCCAAACCTTACTTTAACTTTTGGCCGCGTAACCACTGTCGTCCGCACACGTACGGATGGTCAACGGACTTACACATCTAAGCACGCCCATACTGTACACTTTAAATGAAAACCCCCGCCTACATTGCGTATTTTAGACGTACTTTTGTCACACGTAAAATTCGCACGCCCACACACACGAATTTACGCAGCAAATACGTGAATGACCCATACGCTCAGAGTTACATTACGTAACGTAGAGTATTATCTGTCGTGCGCATGCGCAGTACATACAAAATCGCGATTTTACGTGTCCGCCAGGCATAAATTCGTACAGAAGTGTTGTTCTGGAAAGCGTCACCCCCATCTATCGTGCAGAAATTTTGGGCCAGATTTACTGTACTAAGCTGCAAGTTTGGAAAAGTGGAGATGTTGCCCATAGCAACCAGCCAGATTCTAGATGACATTCTCTAGTATGTAATAGATAAATGAGAGCTAGAAAATTATTGCTTTCTATAGGCAACATCTCCACTTTTCCAAACCGGCAGCTTAGTAACTATGGGGTCTATTTACAAACTTCATTTTTAGGTAATAATTCCTGTTTTCACTGTAAAATAGACATTATCACTTAAAAATGAAGCACTTACCATTTACAAAAATGTAATCGCCATGGAAATCTACTGTTTCCATAAGGATGGCCTGAGACATAATTTCTTTTCGCCAGCTTGTTCTTCTTAATGTGGGCCAGCTCTAAATTAAATTTACTAATCCCTGGAGTGTAGATTATCATTCCGCTCCGAAGGATAAAATAACACCATCTCAAGATGGCATTAGTGCTTTATCCCAGAAATGTCCCCATATTCCCCCTTTTCCTCCCCCTATTAGCTGTTATTAGGGGGAGGAAAAGGGGGGGCATGTTTGGGGAGACCGCAGGGATAAAGCTATCAGTGTAAATGTAAAACAAAAAGGAAAAATTTTAACATTTAGTATTTTTTTCAATTATATTTTAAGTTAAAAAATTATTAAATACATTTAAAAATTAAAACCAGTAAAAAAATAACAAAAAAAGCTAAATTTACCTGTCCCGCAATGGAGTCTCTGCGCATGCACAGGACAGGAAGTGGCCTGCAATGCGCAAGGGGATCATTGCGGGACCTCGTCAGAGGGGTGAGTATTCGTTAATTTTATGAACAAAGCTGCCAGGTTCATAAAAAAAATTAAATCATCAGTAAATAGAGCCCCATGGGCCTTTGTGTCTTATGCTGCCATAAGGCAGCCTTAAGTCACATGAGCGGATTAGCAGTCTGTAGTCAGACTAAATTGATGGAGGTTTGGCAATATCAAAAGAGAATTTATTGAGAACCAGAGGTTTCTGCAACGAAATGTGAAATATATTGTGGATCTAAGGGGCTGGAGGCTTGATGACTGAATTGATTATCTGAGAAATGGGAAAAGTACCAATTTATTTAGAAGAGAGCTTTGTGCATGGTATGTAGATTTTTTTGTGTATAGTCACACTTTGTTACCTACAGAGTAGTTGTACCGGTTGTCTCTTTCTATAGAGGGGCAGTGTCACTTAATTAATAGGTTACATTGGGCAATCTAATTAATATGTTAGATTGTGCAACTTAATTAATTTGTTACATTATGTGATTTATTTAAGATTTTAGATTGTGCTACTTAATATGTTACATTGAGGCATATCATTCATCAGGCCTAATGCATATCCTGATATTACATCATAGTAATGACAGTTATGAGGATTATAAAACTCCTGATGGCGGTGCGCCTATACAATGGATAACCAGTGTAATAATGTTAACCCTAAAGTGCTCCAATGGTTTACTGACAACCACCCACTAAGAACTGGCCATCAGTTATGGGCCACTGTTATGGGCTTGCCCCCAGGCTAAAATTTGTCAGCCAACCCTGGGCAGGTCTGATGACATGAAAACCCCAAGAAGTCACTTGAATACAAGTCTAGTCTAGAAAGGGTATATGTTTCCTTAGCCAGGGTAGACCAATGATAGGTGAATAGACTGTGGTAAAATCAGAAAATAGATCTCTTTAAAATGAAGACATTCATGGTTAGTGGCTTGGCACCGGTAGGAATACTCACGTTGGGAATCTGGCCTCCATGTACTACAGTGATGAAGAGAGCCTGAGGCAAGGAATCAATGGACACAGGTGGCAGCTCCTGGGTCAATGGGCCAGATCCAGACCTCCTCCGCTTGCGTTTTTAAGGCGGGCGTAAGCATAAAAACGGCCTTTTGTACTTACTGCGCATGCGCAGGGCAGATGTTACGCTCATGTTACTGTCTGAGAAATTGAGTGTATGGGCCTTGATCGTAACAGCTTTATATTTTTGCTATGGGGGGCGTGCCTGCCATCCGAAATCCGTAATTACGAACCGAGGGCGGGTGAGCGTGCTAAGCGTCGTAACTACGCAATGAGCTTACGGACGCACGCGCTTATGCTCAGAAAAGTTAGGGTAGGTTTTGCTGAGCGTAAGAAGGCAAAAGTAAATACGACCAAGGGGAGTTCCAAGCGGAGTGCATCGGAGGTACGCCGGCGTAAATAACGCTACACACATGAGCGTTTCATGGATCAGGCCCAATGAAAGCAAAAAAGTGAGTGCCAGAAGGTGGATGAAGGAATATGGGAATGC
>WWET01000489.1:631475-643300 GCA_011038615.1 Limnodynastes dumerilii
TTCATAGGTCTGGGAATTAATAATTGCATGTTGGACCGCTTCTAGTCCATCATTGTGAGGGATGCAGGTGTAGAGGCTACTTACATCAAGGGTAACCATAATACAGTGACCTGCCAGATGGTTGGCTTCCTTCAGGCGGTTAAAGAAATGGGTGGTGTCTATGTGTTGGGACAATGGTTGCCCCAATGATCCTCTGGAGGAGATAATTGGTCTCCCAGGGGGGTTGACGAGCGATTTATGAATCTTAGGTAGTTAATAAATTATTGGTACCACCGGATGATCCTGTCGGAGAAAACACAAAGGGGCTGATTCAGAGATGCGATTGCGAAAAGATCGCAAATATACGCACCTGAGTTAAGATCTTAGCAGGTTCCAGCCCCCTGCAAAACCAGACACTCCCCTTGCAAACAGCGGTGGATCTTAAACTTAGACCACCATTGAATTGCCTTAACTATACGCTGTCATTTGGGATCTTAACTGACGTGGGAGCGTTCATTTAAGATCCTAAGTGTCAGCCCGCGCCCACTTTCCCTCATTTCCCTGCCTCCCCCCGCCCATTTCCATGCAAATCCTTAAGATCTTAAAGATTCGCGGCACTTAAGATCTTAAGTGCTTGCGTGCAATTCAAAGGTACGCTCTTAGCGAACTTACGCTCCTAACCGCTACGTTAACGGCGTTGCACTATTACTACGCATGCGCAGTTTTGCGAATTTTCTAGGATCTTAAATATACGCACCTAAGTGCCGTGGAAATCGCATCTCTGAATCAGCCCCAAAGTTTCTTGTGAAATTGAGCCTGCTTCTTTGCTGCCAAGATGATAGAGTCAGCTTCCTGCTTATATTCAGAAGTGGGGTCATAGGTAGTTCTTTGTAGCACGTGATGTCGTCAAGTTGCCTCTGTATCTCCGCAATATAGGCCTCTCTGTCAAGTAGCACAATGGTGCCACCTTTGTCCGCAGATCTGATGACTATTGCCTCATTGTTCTGGAGGGACATGACTGCTGCTTTTTCTTCTTTAGAAAGATTGGAGAAATGCACATAGCCATTCTTCCAAGCACCCAATATGTCCCTCTTGACTAGTCTGATAAAAGTATCGATAGAGGCATTGTGTACTTGAGGTTCAAATGTGGATGGGGTCTTGAAAGGTGAAGGGGCGGACGTCGGTTTGGGGTGATGTAGAAAAAAGTCCTTGTGCTTCAGTTGATGTTGAAAGCGATACAATTCGATCTCTAAATAAAATTTATCGTGGATATGTGTTACCACGAACTGCAATCCCTTACCGAGAACATGTAGCTCCATAGTAGAGGGGGTGTAGGAGGAGAGGTTATAGATCACTGTTTCTTCCTCCCCTCTGATCTTGCTCTCCCTTCTGCGCTTGATTTGTATCCTGCTCCGTGTGTTGATGGCCTCCCGAGAAAAAGGAATCCGTGCTCCCTTAGTAGATGTTTCGGAGTCACTTTGTGAGGTCAGTGAATCAAGATCCGTGTATGAACGGTTGGACTGGCGTGGTTTCTGTTTCCTTGGACCTTGTCTGTTCCTTGGAATTAAAGTGTTGTTCAGCCAGAAGTGAACTTTGTCCTCCTTGTAATTTTCTTTTACTGTTCTATATTTTTGTTTCTTCCAATCTGGCAGCTCAATCAATGGTGGTGTCTTCTCTTAATATGGGTAAACCAGTAATTTCAAGATTCTCAATTTCCTGATTAATCTTAGTGATATCTGTGTTGACTTTCTCTATGACTAGTACGATGAGGTCCAGGGAGCATTGGTTGAGGATTTGACACCAATGGGCACAGAATATTTTATCACTGCGTCCTATTGACGGTTGGTTGCGTATTCGAAAGCCTCTGGGTATTAGATGCTCCTTGTGATATTGTGACAGGGTAAGGCTGTGTAGCTTGAGTTCAATGGCCCTTTTTCTTAATTTCGTTAGGTCCTGAAAAATCTCCTTCGGAGTGTTATTGTCAAAGAGTCTGTATTAGCGCACAGAACACGTGCAATCTCCTCTTCAGTATACCGTTTGATGCCAATATGCAGTTCAGAGGTGTCGGTTCGTCGTCACTTGATTTCCCCTGAGGACGGTGCACCATGCACCGAAACAGCTGTCGGGACTCTGCAAATGCTGTCCATGTAAGTTCTACCCGTTTCTATAGGATTTTAAGGAGTATTTGACCTTGTTCTTTATTAGACTGCCTTACTTCCCCTCCTGATCCATTCATAGCTACGAGACTTATTCATGCATATTGAATTTTTCTACCTGGGATTTTCTTATTGACCTTGCTTTGCAGAACTTTGTTTTTGGGACTCACGTTCGTGTTTTGTATATACCACTTTTCGATCACGGATATTGCAATGTATTTGCACACTTTTGGGCTTTATTTACACTAATGTTTTCACTTTGTTGTTTTTTTTTTTCAAGTGAACCTCTGAGTTGTCAGGACTTTATTGGATTAAATATCTCTTTAACCAGTTACACCTTCTACTCTGTGCTTTATTTTATCTACACGTGCTGGCTATGGACCTTTCTTTGTAAGACTATTTGGTTGCTATATTACTTATTGCCATGCACGTACCATCAGTTTTTATATTTCTATTTATGAGTACAGATTCTCTTCTCCCTTGAGAGAAGTTTCTGTGTGTGTATATATATATATTTTTTATTTTTATTTTTTTTTATTACATATTTGTGCAATGTTTTTAAATTCTTTTTCTACAATACTTTACTGGAACTTCAAACATTGAGTAGTTTTTCAATCTTCCTGATTTCATTCTGCCATAAAGGGTAGGAATTTCTGGATGCCCCATTTACTGACATGACTTGCACTGTGTCAGTGTTTTTTGTAAACGGATTATTTATTGAAGATTAGGAGATAACACTGAGAAAACACCGGAGGCTGTTTTTCCTATAAATAGTATGGTTGTTTCCTTTAGCAAGCCAAGTGTTGTAAATGTTATTAATTAATAGACACACATGAAATAAAATAATAATTATCTAAGACAGCCATTTGGGAAATTAGACCATAACCAACAAAATCCACATTTTAGTAGTTTATGAGTAGATTCTAACTTTAACTCATTGTGACCTTTACATTGAACTGTCTAAGGGCTAGACTAAACTGCTGAAAGGGAAAAATGGAGATGTTGCCCATAGCAACCAATCAGATTTAAGCTTGTCATTTTCCCATGTATAGCCTTGCACCTACCCAGCCCTGGTGCAAGTACATTCACACACACTACAGACTGCAAGTCTGTGCTTTTTACTCCGGTTTCATATTCTAGTTTAATACTTACGATCGCGTAAATGCGCTACGAGATCGTACTTAAAGTGCACTTAGGTCTGGATCTTGCCCATTGTGTAGTTACTTTACATCACCAAAAACAAATATCCCTAAACATTTGCACAGTGCAAGGTTCTAAATTTATGAATATCATTCTTATGTAATCATTTTTTTGTAAAGTATATAAAGTCGCTGGCAATATTAATGCTTAATTAAAAAATCCAGAAAAATGGACACAAACATAAATAAATAATAATATTTTTTTTTTTTATTCCTTTTATTTTCGAATAAAGCAAATACAAACAAGCTTCTGCCATGACATCAATGCAACAGATATTGCATAAAACACTCATGCACAAAGATAATGATAAACCTTCTACATCAAGAAATAGAGGTGATTCAAACCTATGATGAGTCTGACATAAGAATGTAGTTAGGGCATACCTATGCACTTAAGAGAATTTGAAATTCAGGAGACAGTTTGAACTCCGCCCAAACAAACCACATAGCAATTTACTGTTGGAATTTGTCATTAGAAGCTAAGGCAATATTGTCCATATTACAATAGAGATCCACTCTGTCCACCCATTCTTTCATAGAAGGGAAATAGGAAGATTTCCATTGGACCAAAGGGGGCGCTTCATAGTGTAGTAGTTTTAATAAATAAAAATCAACCAGCAGCTTACAAGCGTACCAGAAATAGGCTTTCCATTCAACATATAAAACAATGTGTGGATCGTGGTACTTCACTGTCCGCATGTGACTCCAGCGTCCTGGGTAACAGCGTGTGCAGCTCGTTTCCAGATCACTTCCACAGCAAGACAACACAGGAACCACGTACAGCAATTACTGTGATGTGATTGCATCACATCACTGTGCCCGTTACAGAGAGGACTTGGAGCGCAGCCGTCTATCTGGACGTCCCGGCCGCGGCTCTGGTGGCCTACATCTAACCCTCGCATTGGGAGCAGGGTATGCTGTTTGTTGTAATTTGGGGAACTCATGTACTGTTTGTTTTTTTAACAAGTTTTTAACCACAGTAAAGTTTTGTGTCATACAGTTATCCCTAGTGCTGTTTCCATTTCAAAGTGGCCATTTGATGCACTTTAGTTTAGTATGGTTTTGAATTATGTCTCTCTTTTACTCTGCATGATGGATGTCTATGAGGAGCACTAACACATCCCCATTTGGACGCCTAACAAGGGACTTTTGATTTTAAAGACACACTGAACTCTTCCACTACCCTCCAAGGACTTTTTGAGACCACAAGTGTGGATTTCAGGTTTTATTCTACTTTTAGCCACCCTGTAAGCCGCACTATTGTATGTGTATTTAGTCACACGGATCAGCGCTTCTCTCTCTCCGTTCATTTCTGTGTTGTTATGTGTAGCCACTTAGTGGGTGATGCTGCAGTAAACGGTGAATAAGTGGAGAACTCACATAGGGGGGTATAATAAAAACGGGGTAAGCACAAAGCAGAGTACCACACACATGTAAAACTGCACGGCGGCAGAGCTGTATAAACACCCCACATTATGAGTGAGAGACTGCATGGCGGCAGTGTAAAACCCTAGAGTAACTCACATTTATAAAGTACCGTTAAAATGACCACAATTACACAAATATCATGTAAACCACCGTGACATAGCCAGAATGGCTGTCAAGTAGCAGACTTAATAAATACTGAGTCAAGTCAGAAATGCATGGGCTAAATCAAGCAGCTACAGGGTGGCACAATAAGTAGACTATACACACCACAGCGGGAGGGAGCAGAGACAATATATCGGTAAATGCATAGGAACCCGGTGTTAGCATAAATATCGAAAGTCTGGCTGCAAGGTATATATGTGATAGGTGACTGCACAATGGCAAAGAGGGTACACGGGGTCCCCAGCGAACCATGTAATCAATGCAGGACATGCAAACCAGAAGTGTAAGGTGGATACAACAATACTGCACCTCACAGAAACGCCACAACAGGGGGGTCCCCAAGATAAGCAAACTCCACGAAATGCACGGCGGCAGATAAAGTGGCCTGGTCACAGTGAGCTCCACTAAAACAGTAATGGAGCGTTAATGGTTAATGGTACACATGGAACACTGTAAGGCGACAGCGGGACCAACACCAGTGTCCTCTATTGTGTATAAAGCCAATATATAATCTACAAAGGGGGTCAGAAAGGTCGGCAGGCTACACAAACTGCATAGCGGCAGATAAAGTAGCCTGGTCCTAGAAAACTGACTTAATACAACAACATTGTGTCAATAGGTAATATCCACATAAAAAAAGCTACATGGCGGCAGTGGGACCAACTCCAGTGTCCTCTATTGTGAATAAAATAAATTTACCATATTAATCTCATAGTCCAGGAGTAATGGACCGGGAGATGTCGCTTGGCCGATGTTAGTGCAACAGCATATTAATATATCACAGTTAGGTGCATGGAGGCAGTGCAGCTATCACAGCTCATTAGCCTCTGGCTCACCATGGTCGGCAGTAAAGATCAAAAACATATACAAATGGGTGTATGAACCCCTCAGCGATGGAGTCACACAAAAGTAGGCAATTAGGTCTAGGTAGAGAGGATTTTTAGTGCCACGATCTCTTTACATGATTGCCTCGTTGCCAGCATCTCGTACAGGGTTTCTGCCACTGAGTACTAACTCCGTTGACCAACTTCCAATCACCAGCAGCTCTGATCATCGCAGCATCTGGCCCCAAGATCCGACGCGTCTTTGTTTACTACGTCTCCTAGCAACGACTTGATAAGGAGATACCCGTCAATCACCGTGATGCCTGTTTGCGGCGACGCATTACTAACAGTGAGCGCCCCCCGGATGATGATTGGACCACCCCACTACTTAACCTGCTCCAGACCTACCGTTCAGTGCAGTCTGCAGTTCGTCGTCACTTGATTTCCCCTGAGGACGGTGCACCACGCACCAAAACAGCTGCCGGGACTCTGCAAATGCTGTCCATGTAAGATCTACCCGTTTCTATAGGATTTTAAGGAGGATTTGACCTTGTTCTTTATTAGACTGCCTTACTTCCCCTCCTGATCCATTCATAGCTACGAGACTTATTCATGCATATTGAATTTTTCTACCTGGGATTTTCTTATTGACCTTGCTTTGCAGAACTTTGTTTGTGGGACTCACGTTCGTGTTTTGTATATACCACTTTTTGGCCATGGATATTGCAATTTATTTGCACACTTCTAGGCTTTATTTACACTACTGTTTTTACTTTGTTGTTTCTTTTTTCAAGTGGACCCTTCTTTGTAAGACCATTTGTTTTTAAGTTCATTTTCTACAATACTTTACTGGAACTTCAAACATTGAGTAGTTTTTCATTCTTCCTGATTTCATTCTGCCATAAAGGGTAGGAATTTCTGGATGCCCCATTTACTGACATGACTTGCACTGTGTCAGTGTTTTTTGTAAACGGATTATTTATTGAAGATTAGGAGATAACACTGAGAAAACACCGGAGGCTGTTTTTCCTATAAATAGTATGGTTGTTTCCTTTAGCAAGCCAAGTGTTGTAAATGTTATTAATTAATAGACACACATGAAATAAAATAATAATTATCTAAGACAGCCATTTGGGAAATTAGACCATAACCAACAAAATCCACATTTTAGTAGTTTATGAGTAGATTCTAACTTTAACTCATTGTGACCTTTACATTGAACTGTCTAAGGGCTAGACTAAACTGCTGAAAGGGAAAAATGGAGATGTTGCCCATAGCAACCAATCAGATTTAAGCTTGTCATTTTCCCATGTATAGCCTTGCACCTACCCAGCCCTGGTGCAAGTACATTCACACACACTACAGACTGCAAGTCTGTGCTTTTTACTCCGGTTTCATATTCTAGTTTAATACTTACGATCGCGTAAATGCGCTACGAGATCGTACTTAAAGTGCACTTAGGTCTGGATCTTGCCCATTGTGTAGTTACTTTACATCACCAAAAACAAATATCCCTAAACATTTGCACAGTGCAAGGTTCTAAATTTATGAATATCATTCTTATGTAATCATTTTTTTGTAAAGTATATAAAGTCGCTGGCAATATTAATGCTTAATTAAAAAATCCAGAAAAATGGACACAAACATAAATAAATAATAATATTTTTTTTTTTTATTCCTTTTATTTTCGAATAAAGCAAATACAAACAAGCTTCTGCCATGACATCAATGCAACAGATATTGCATAAAACACTCATGCACAAAGATAATGATAAACCTTCTACATCAAGAAATAGAGGTGATTCAAACCTATGATGAGTCTGACATAAGAATGTAGTTAGGGCATACCTATGCACTTAAGAGAATTTGAAATTCAGGAGACAGTTTGAACTCCGCCCAAACAAACCACATAGCAATTTACTGTTGGAATTTGTCATTAGAAGCTAAGGCAATATTGTCCATATTACAATAGAGATCCACTCTGTCCACCCATTCTTTCATAGAAGGGAAATAGGAAGATTTCCATTGGACTGGGATTACTGCAATTGCTGCATTACTTAAATGACGTAGGAGGGAATTCTTATTGGGGAATTCTTATTGGGGAAGAATCTAATGCAAGAAGCCTACACTCTGGGTTTCTAGGTATCTCGTCTCTCATCAAGTGCCTAGCTGTTTCCATTGACTTGCCTTGACAAAGCTGCTTGCGAAACGCGCGTAGGCGTTTTGCTCCTGTCCTCCCTCACCTTATATCGTTAATATTGTTACCTAATGCCTCTCTATTTGGGCACTGGATAGACTTAATGCTGGGCATCTTATAAATCTTTGTAAGGCTAACATGCTCGCTATTCAATCCCTGCAGTGGTTGTTTATTAACTACAGATGGCTACATCAGCCTTAGTTAGCCCACTATAGTGCAGGGGTATTTTCTTCCCCCACTATACCTCGATTTGTATACCTATTATAGCCTATTCCTAGCCTTTGAGAACCTAACATTCATTTATATATTTCTTTGTAGTTTAAATCAACCACAGTACTACACTATACTGTCTATAGTGTATCCTAATCCTGGGCTATCATACTCTTTACCCTAATATTAATTAGGTTGTAAATCTAGATATTTTTCCTGATTGTTTAGTATTCTTTCTGTGGACTGATTTACATATACCATTCCTCTATAGGCTTTTTTGGTACTTGTACAGGTGGTTATTGTGGAGGACAGGAGTCTGTTTGTTATTTTAAATCACCTCTTTATTTCTTTACACAATTCTATTCTATCTTTTATATTTCGCAATGTTCTATCATATATTTTAAATATTATTAATAAAAGTTATAATTTTTAATTTATCCTGAGGGGCAGTTTGGTCCCTAAGAGTGCGCATAAGTGATTTCTTCCTCTTTTCCCTTCTTTTGTTTATAACATTATGCTTAAATCACAGCAGCACCACTGAAATTTCAATTGTGTATTTAAACACTTCAATTATTAAGTGTGAACCAACTTTCCTCTTACTGGTGCAGAAAATTATATAACTCAGGTTTACATCTATTAAGAAGTCACCAAGTGCTGGACACCTATATATCTATATCTATCTGGATATCTATATATTAGGACTTTGATCCAGTCAAGGCTTCTTGGTCTTGGTGTATCCTGAGTTCCAGCATTGCATCATCAGAGTTCCAGTCTCATTCTCTGTTCATAGCTTCCAAGTACTCCTGTGCCTTCCAGTCTGCTTGCACTTTCAAACACTTGGGGCCGTATTCACAGATCCGTTTTCACGTGGAGTTGCATGTGGATTTTTAGTACAGAGGGCGGGGGAAGGCATTTAAATGAGCCTTTGAGGGCGCGGTTAGATTGAATCACGCGTATGGAATACATATACGCATGTATGTACACACAAAGTTAGAGGTGCTCTTTGGAGGTGTAAGTCTACAACTGAACGAAGGGAGTGTCATGGGTGTTGGTGGGTGTTGGCTTGCTATGAGCGTGCGTATAATTGCGAACTTTGGGAAAAACACATCTCTGAATCCGGTCCTTGCTGTCCAGAGTTTGCAAATAACTTGTGTGTATAAGTGGACTCCTGTGTTGCCATCACTGCTGCTTCCCCTGTGGACATCAGTGTACTCATTACTGCTACATATCTATGGATGTAAGTGTTACCTGTGATTCCTGCACTTCAGTTACATCCATTCATTGCTACATTCTCTGTGGATTTCAGTAATTCCCTTGTATCACTGCAAAATTCCTGGACTCTCATGTTTGATCGTGAACTACTGTCAGTCTTTGTGAACATAACAGAAGGCCGTATGCAGACTCTCGGACGTATAACATATACTTCCGAAGTTTAATGTTTTTGACTACTGCGCATGCGCAGTAAACTTTTAACGTAATCTATGTATCTTTGCGTATATGCGGTCTTTAAGACCGCATATACGCAATCTACGTATAGAAAAGATACGTAGATTACATAAAAAATTTACTCCGCATGCGCAGTAGTCAAAAACATTAAACTCCGGATGTATATGTTATACGTCCAGGAGTTTGCATACGGCCCGTAATACATATATTAGGGATGTGGATATGGCATAGCACCGGGCGTGCACCGCTTCACTTCAGCTTTATTTGCTAATTCGGAACCATGCACAGATCCGTGGCCCAGCGTGTAGTTTTTTATTTTTATTGTACATTACTTGTGGGAGGGTTGTGGGCATACCTATGCTATACATTGTAATACACCCCCCTCCCCCTTCCCTCTGTAATCTCAGCCCAGGCGTTTTGCTTGAAGGTATCAAATGGTTGCAATGTGTTTCGATCAAGTAGCATGGATGTGTGAGATGCACAGAATGGACAGCAGGCAAGATCTGAACCCAGGGGATCTCTGGATCTGGCCCAAAGTCTATCTAAATCTACTGTAGGTCTCTGCATATCTGTCTGTCTATCTATCTGTCTATCTATCTCTAAAGACAACATCAGACATCTATGAGGGTGGAGTACCCCTGTGACATAACAGCCTGTTCAGAAAGGATGCGCTCTCATACCCTGTGATATATTTCTAGAATCATGTCAGTTTGTCATTAGCTTGGCATGTATTAACCCCACTCTTCTTCCTGCAACAAGATCTCTCGTCTGATAGCCGCTGAACATCAGCTTATCTCTTCCTTTCATGGGAACGTCAATCTCACACCACTTTTTCCACTCCCACTTCCCGTCTTTACAAGTGCCACCTTTACCACTGTGATTTGGTGAGTGCATAGACACAGTTGGGATTGTGTTTATTTTATCAGGTGCAGTGCTGAACTTAGGGGCCAAGCAAAACACTAATAGGCACCACTGTCTCCCGTCATGATTTCACATTGCCTGCTGGTCTGGGTGGCAGGTAGCAGAGCCTCCCTGACAGGTGTAGAGATAGGAGTCCTCACACTAGGCTCTGTCAGGCAGCCTATGATAACCAGACTGCTGAGGTCCCCTTGTAACCTCCTATAAAACAACCTGGTCAATTACCCAAAGTCTAGCCACACCCCTTGTCACCTACCTAATAGAAAGCCACTAATAATGGTGCAGGTGACTCTGGTCCGGATTCACAGTTATGTAGTTTTCGTCTTAGGTACGTTGTTTTAAGAATTGAGCTACTATGCATGCGCAGTAGCTTATTTACGCTATCTACGTATCATTTCTGTACATAGATTGCATAAGCGCGGTCTTTAGTCTGCGTTTACGAAATCTACGTACAGAAATGGTACGTAGCGCATGCGTAGTAGCTCAATTCTTAAAACAACGTACGTAAGACGAAAACTACGTAACTGTGAATCCAGACCTCTATGTGGATGTCAGTCCCATTGTTTACATGAAATAAAGACGTTTAATTGAAACTAGTTGATAAATGAAACTCTTATTGTGTCTGTTCACTGTAAAAAAAAATTTCCTTTGTCAATTTTCTTTTTTTATTTTAATAAACATTTTTTTTTTTATTGCAATATATGATTTTGTATCACAATGATCATCCTTTGTGTGGTGTTTTATTGATTAGTTGCTATGGATGTGTAAGATTGTATTTAAATAGTTAACAGCCTCCACTCTGAATTTCACCTTGCAGTATCAAAATAATCATATGGCGTGGTACAATAGAACCCGTGCATGGATCATAAAGTGTTTGTCCTTTGCGAAATGCAAAAAAAACAGAGAATATCTAATTCATCATGCTGTCTGGTCTGGCCAAACATATGCTTAAGCACACCAAGCTCTGACTTGCATTGCCACTTAATGAACAGATTTTTTTTCAGCCTCTTAAAGTCAAATCCTGTTTTGTTCTGTCCCCTCTTTTGTTTTTTATGTGTATTTATTAGCATCAGCAGTACAGACACCTACATTTGTCTTTCTAAATTGTATTCCCCAGACTTAAACTAGAGATATTATTAGCTTAGTAACATAGGGCCTGATCCAGACCTACGCCGATGCGCTGTGCTTACTAAAGCACAACGTATCGGCGTTCACTTTCCTCAACACTCCCCCTGTGCGGGCGTATGGCCCCTTCCTTACGCCGGCTGAAGGCTACCCTAACTTCAGCCGGCGTAAGGAAGGGGCC
>WWET01000489.1:643542-661123 GCA_011038615.1 Limnodynastes dumerilii
CTGCAATCCTAGTCTGCAATCCTAGTCTGCAATCCTAGTCTGCAATCCTAGTCTGCAATCCTAGTCTGCAATCCTAGTCTGCAATCCTAGTCTGCAATCCTAGTCTGCAATCCTAGTCTGCAATCCTAGTCTGCAATCCTAGTCTGCAATCCTAGTCTGCAATCCTAGTCTGCAATCCTAGTCTGCAATCCTAGTCTGCAATCCTAGTCTGCAATCCTAGTCTGCAATCCTAGTCTGCAATCCTAGTCTGCAATCCTAGTCTGCAATCCTAGTCTGCAATCCTAGTCTGCAATCCTAGTCTGCAATCCTAGTCTGCAATCCTAGTCTGCAATCCTAGTCTGCAATCCTAGTCTGCAATCCTAGTCTGCAATCCTAGTCTGCAATCCTAGTCTGCAATCCTAGTCTGCAATCCTAGTCTGCAATCCTAGTCTGCAATCCTAGTCTGCAATCCTAGTCTGCAATCCTAGTCTGCAATCCTAGTCTGCAATTCAAGTTTGCAATCCTAGTCTGCAATCCTAGTCTGCAATCCTAGTCTGCAATCCTAGTCTGCACTCCAAGTCTGCACTCCAAGTCTGCACTCCAAGGCTGCACTCCAAGGCTGCACTCCAAGGCTGCACTCCAAGGCTGCAATCCAAGGCTGCAATCCAAGGCTGCAATCCAAGGCTGCAATACAGACTGCATTCCAGCCCTGCAATCCAGCCCTGCATTCCAGCCCTGCAACCCAGCCCTGCAATCCAGCCCTGCATTCCAGCTCTGCATTCTAGTCCTGCACTCCGGTCCTGAACTCCAGTCTGCAATCCGGTCCTGTACTCCTGCCTGACTCCAGACCCGTTTACCTGCCTGAGTCCAGTCCGTGGTCCTGCTGTCTAGCCCAAGTGTACATCACTGACACCTTCTATGCGCAAACACTACCTAAGAGCACCCTGCTTCGTCTTCGAGACCCCGACTCCACCCCCTGACCAGCCCATCAGTGGTTCCCACAGTCCTCAGGCCGTGATAATTTTGTTGTTGTATTATGTAAGGCGCTGCGGACACCTTGTGGCTCCTTATAAATAAACAATAATTATAATCTTTATAATGGGGCATAGAGTAGACTATAAAATATAGTCCTATTGTGGTCTTTTTAGTAAAATTCTTTGTTCTGCTTAATTGTGATCAAATTGGCTCTATATAAAGCATTTTGTTCATGTTTGTGTTTCATTTATTCCATATAATAAGCCTCTATATATTCCCATAATAAGGCTTTAATTAGGGAGGAATAAAGAACTTTATTATGGAGAAATAAAGTGTCCTGTAATTATAACATATGGCAGTATTATGAATAAAATCCTGATTGACATAACCTGAACTGTTTTTAAGGATAAGGATGCAGGCAAGGAAGACACAGAAAACAAAATTAGATTTTCGTCACACAACCTAAAAATATTACACACCCGTGTCCCTCATTTACATGCAATATTTCCTTTATTTACAAACTATTTTGAATATTAAGCTCTAGGTATTATTTTGGGGAACATCATTTTCGGGAACATTAAATTAACTTAGTTATAACTATTGCATAGTAATAATTGGTTTACTGTAACAAACACATTTACAGTAAACAAATATCCCAATCCCATGTTTTGTAAATAAAACTGATCTATCTGGATACCCAAAACATCTAAAATTAAAAACTGCCAACATTGCAAATGTAATGCATGAAAAGCATTAGAATATCTTTAAATATCCTGATTACTGATAACCTAAATAATTGGTAATATAAATAACTTTATTTTCATAAAACATGTTCGTTGCAGTCTTAGAACACTGTTAAGACTCTAAAATAGACTAATTGTATTCAAACACATTTCTATACTGTCCCTACATATCAAACAATTAAATACACGGATATACTGTAACTACTTTTACCTACATTTAAATTAGAAAAATTTTGACATTAATAAATAATAATTTTACAAAACAAAAATACAAATGTGCTATATGGGATCCCACAATATTAATCTATATTTCTCTATAAAATGCTCTATATTCTCCCATTATTTCACATTAATTGTGGTCAAATTATTCCCCATAGTATGACTCTATAGCACATCATTTTGTGCACAATTAAGGAACAAAGAGCTTTACAACATACTCATATTTTACACTTATATCTAAAATTCATTGGTCCGTTTGTCTGTCTTTCCTGTTATGCATTTGGACACCCCTGCACTGATTCATATGAAACCAACGTGGCGTGGTCCATTTGGATCTTGACCAGGTTTTATGTGCCGTTCAGACCTCCAGTTGGTATATGCTAGACAGAACTTTTACTCGATGAGCCTTCTACTGGATAGATTTGGCAGTTAGCAATTAGCAGCAGCATTTATCAGTTGTGAGTATTTCACTATCCACTTGTTATCCATCTCTAAAGAAACACTGTGAAAGAAAAACTGCGCTTTGAATAAAATCTACCCTTTATTATCCTAATCCCAAAAATATATAATTAAAATTAACCACATAAAAATATGCATATAATCACACATATATAAAAAATTGAGTACACAGTATTAAAGTGGGTTACTAAATGCAATGTATATCCAGCTATATCAAAACAACAAATTATTGGAACCCCAAATATATCAGTTGTTGGTATTAGTGATAGTCCAATGAAGAGTAATAGCTGTAATCCTTGCGCGTTCCAGAATTAATGCACTACAATATGTCCATCTATATTTGCTCCTTATAGAATGCTTTATGAAGATTGTGGTAAATACAAAGAGATAAAGGAAGCACTCTCCTTTACACAGCACTTGCAGTTTATAGTAATAATATGAGGCTAGGCATGTAGCCACAACTCACGGTACTGCCATTGTCTATCCTTTGTTGGTGTCTCGCTTTAGAGATGACTCGGCTCCAAGGGCTGTGAGGTACAATGCGGTCAGACCCGCTGGTTCCCCGACCGTGCGCAACACCTGGGAGACAACTCAGCTTCAGGAGCCGCACAGTGTGTTGCAAAGTGCAGGTGAGTCACTCGTGTGTCCGAGAGTGGATGTGTGCACAAGCTGTGTATAACGTGGGTTCCTGCTGTATAGCAGTATCGCCAAGAGTGGAGATTCCTCCGTTCAGTTCCACTCACTGGAGGTGGCACTGCTGATTCAGCTTGTTACAATTAAAGTTTTGCTCTGCCGTGCTCCTTCTTAGTAAATATCTGGTATCAAGCTGATGAGCCGTCTGTTCAGCATATGGGAATAGAATATTTGGGGTTCCAATAATTTGTTGTTTTGATATAGCTGGATATACATTGCATTTAGTAACCCACTTTAATACTGTGTACTCAATTTTTTATATATGTGTGATTATATGCATATTTTTATGTGGTTAATTTTAATTATATATTTTTTGGGATTAGGATAATAAAGGGTAGATTTTATTCAAAGCGCAGTCTTTTCTTTCACAGTTTTTCAATTAAGGAGGTGGTCTCTCCTATAGATTGCTGCTGATTGAACTCTACCATACTGTTATAATACACCAGTGTCTAATTGAAACTACCACACTGTGCCTGGCGCTGATAATTCTACCACAGGACTTGTTCCAGAGGTAGTTCCTTTTGTTATCCATTTCAATTTCTTGAATGAAAACTTCACAGAGGGATGGCAATTGGTCATGGTTGCCTAATGGATTGGTTGTGGTCTTGGTTGGACCTCTTGGCAGAAGAACTTTGACCCAAGGAGCCTATTCTTTAATCCAAGTAGCCTGTTCAATGAGTTGGCTGTAACTGAAAACATTTTAAATATAATTAGCAGATTGACAGCTCTTCAAAAATACCCATGAGTGGGGAGGGGCCAAATCAATACTGTCATAAGCATTCATGACCATTAATGAGAAAGATAACGTTCCAGACAAACATTCAGCTTTTCTGACAGGGGTTGGAAATCACTGATAGTCCACTGCACATCCACTGACAAACCAGGGGCCAGATTTACTAGACTCTATTTAGTAGAACTCGGTGAGTTTTAAAGCTCAGAATTTAATAAAGTAAATTCAGCCAAAAGTTTAGTGTATTTTAAACTTGCCGTAGAATAAATCGTTATAGTGAGTTTAAAAAGGCAGAGCATACAAATTACTGTATATACTATACAGCAATTGGTAAAATCTCTGTCAACTCATGAATGTGAGTGTCGATTTCCTAGAGTTCGGCGGTCACATTGTAAGAAAAAAAAAAGGGGCATGCAATTAACCCTTAGCATGCTGCGGCATCTAGTACTTTAAGGCACAGCATGCCCATGTATTGCAGGGCATGCCATGAGTTATAGTTCCATATGCAGCTGCATGGCAAGGGTTAAGAGCATACCGCTGCATACAAAATAACCCCAGAACATAAATTACATAAATCTCTGTCCCCTGATCCTGTAATAAATGTAAAAATTTCCTCATTTAGTATAATAAATAAATGTCCTTCGTTGGCTAAATAAATAACTAATTCCCCTTTCACATCGCCCTAATAACCCGGGTTATTGGCAGGGCAAGCTGCAACAAACCAGGTCGAGGCGCAGTGTGAAATGGGAATTGGACCCAGGACAAAAGAAGGGTTATTCCAGGGTCCGACACGGGTAGGGGTACAGTGTGAAAGGTACTACAGGTAGCACAGAAACTACTTGATTTGTGTAATTTGTTTACTATTGGCCTGGCAACAAGTGTTAGTTAACAAGCAATAGTAAACAAATTACAAAGTGTGATGACTCACACTACTGCCAGGGAAGACCCGGTTCCCGGAACTTCCCGGGTCAACCCTGCAATGTGAAACAGCGTCTGTGACTCTGGGATCATCTGGTGACACAGCAATATCCCGTGTTCACAGACCCGGGATATTGCCAGGGTGGCAATGTGAAAGGGGTATAAATGTCCTCCGTTGCCTAAATAAATAAATAAATATATGCCCTCCGTTGCCTAAATAAATAAATATATATCCCCCTTTACTTTAATTAATTATTATTTTGTTGCATTTTAGAAAACAAGTAATGCACCTTAAGCAGGTTTTTTAATATACAATTACCTTCGAACATATAATATATAACTAAACGTGAACCGGCACAATAAAAAATTAAAATGTTTTTATTTTTGGATTCATAATCTAAAATTGCAAAGAACAATATTCAATAAATAATAAATCTGTATATTTAGAAGTATTCAGTGTTGGCAAGCAACGTTCTGCAGGCCGGCTCTTCCTTTTCTTCCTGTGGAACCACGGGAGCTGCTCCTGGGCCTCTATTTATACCCTCTGACATTAGACCAATCACAAGCCGAGAGGCGCCACAAGCCGAGCAGTGCCATTACAACCAGTGCTGACGAAGTACGCATGCATCGGACTGAACACAAGCAGCCCACATGCATCTTTTAATGATTTTGCTGCTGAAACTTTTAAAACTTTTAATACTTTGAAAATCTGTTGAAAAAAGGTGCCAGAACTCAGCACTGATTATTAGTATGTAAAAAGGGATTCAAATGTTAGGCTGTTTGCAGCAGGTATCACCAAGATTAATGGAAGTAGTATGGAGTGATGATGAAATTGAAACACCCGGCACCCATATAAAAATAGGAGTTAGATACATATCTGTAGTATTCCATTTTGGTTACAGCAGGCAGTCCCCTTTTGCAGCCCAACATAACAAAAGCCCATATAAAGTAATGCATCAACATACATCATTCTACATTAGTAAACAGAACATTTTAAAAGAGAAAAAAATGTTATTACATTTCTAACATTTTAATCTTTAGAGAATATCTAAGACCTTCTTAAGGCCCATGGAAGACAAGGAGTCTAAAGAAATAACCTAAAATGATTATCTTATGAGAGTCTCAACAAACGATCACTTTCATTCTCACAATTGCAGACTTGAATTATGGTCATAAATAAAATGCATTGGCAGACAATGGTTTGTGATCATATTGGTCATGTTGTGCATGTGCTCCAGGGCTTGAATTTTAAAGAGCCATTTCATTTTCCAGGTCATATTCTCATAACCACAACTAATATAATGAGTACCCCCTGTGAATCTTTTCACATATGCCATTCAGTAATGAACACACCATTGCTTTAGTAAAGAGACCTAGAAAACATGCACTGTTAGTGGTAATTAAGGGTCATGGTTGATATATATCATTTTTATTTAAAAGGAGGCTATATATATCCTGTTCACTTACCAATTCAATTGTTTTTTTGCCCCTTGGCTCTTTCACAATGCTCTGGCTGACTCTGGTATATATGGTAATGATGTAACCTTAGCATAATGCTGCTATGTGCTTCTCTGCCAGCAGCTTAAGTGTATATGTGTGGGGGAAGAGGCAACCACTGGCCTGTCTGCCTGCAATACATTTACGGTTGTGGTTCGGCAGTAAGAACAACCTCTTTTCCAAAAGGGCCATTTTCTACCAGCCATTTTCGAACTGGCTCTGAAATTAATTGCCTTTGCCCAATGAGGATAAGCAATCAAAGAGCACTAGTACAAATCCGCAGCAATGAGAGATGAGTATTCATCCTACCCCAACCCTTATCTTAATCCTCATCCTAACCCTCCCCTTCCATTACCCTAATCCTCCCCTTCCCCGCAGCCTGACCCTAAGACTCCCTGCCCTGCAGCCTGACCTTGACCTTAATTTTTAAACCTGGCTTATTACTGTGGTTTTTGTAAGGGGGGGGGCACCTTTTAAGTCCAGCTCTGAACTAGGAAATTCCCTTTCCCCTTTTACATTGCACCCCTACCCGGGCAAAACCTTAAACTCGGGTCTAAGGCCAAAAACCGGGGTTTAACCGGGGTGAAAGGGGTATAAGCACCTGGA
Source organism: Limnodynastes dumerilii (assembly GCA_011038615.1). NCBI lineage: Eukaryota > Metazoa > Chordata > Amphibia > Anura > Limnodynastidae > Limnodynastes > Limnodynastes dumerilii. The sequence continues at coordinate 650,362 of WWET01000489.1, forward strand.
GGCTAGCTGGTGTAAAACCAGTCCTAGAAAGGTATAGTGAAATTGAAAAAAAGAAACCTTTGAGCCTAACAGTTGTGAAACTTTTAAATTGTGGAGAAAGGCCAAGAACAATTATTTATTGAACTTAAACTAATAACTTAATGTTTAATAATAAATGGTTTATACAGTATGGGCCTGATCCAAACCTACGCTCCGGTACGTTTTTACGACGAGCGTAAAAACGGCCATTTGTACTTACTGCGCATGCGCGGGGCAGAGGTAACGCTCATGTTACGCTTCAAAATTCTGAGCGTATGGGCCTTGATCGTAACGCCTTCGGAAACATGGTCGAGTAGGTGTGCCTGCCATACGAAATCCGTAAATACGCACCGAGGGCAGGGTGAGACATTTAAAACGTACAGTATGGGCGTGCTAAGTGTTGTGACTATGCATTGAGGTTACGGACACCTGCGGTTACGATCAGAAAAATTAGGGTAGAGTTTGCTGGGCGTAAGAAGGTAAAACTAAGTATGACCAAGGGGAGTGCCGGGGGAGTGCATCATAGGTACGCTGGCGTAAATATGCTACGCACATGAGTGTTTCTTGAGCGTAGGTCTGGATCAGGCCCTATGTTACTTTTAGAATTAGATGAGAGAGAAGAAAAACACTTCTACTTTTTTGTAGCTGCCTGAGACTTTTTTTCATACCTGAAGCAGTGACAGAAGGAAAGATTATTAATACCCAATGCTAGGGTGAGCTATGTACCAGATAACTGAGTCTCACCATGAGTTGGTACTCAATAGAGCCCTTCGTGGTGGGGCACTAGTGAACATCAACCAACTAAAGACCCTCATGGTAAGGACAGACATAGCTGGAAAATTACAGCGGGTAACAGCATTTGGTAGCAAGCCCTGGTAGAGTAGAAGGCCTACAGAGATACAAGACACACCACACAAAACATACAAAATGAGAGGTAGAAAATACTACCAGAAGGAGTAGATACCCACAGAAATTTGAGGTAGACATGAGGTAATGTGCACCAAGATGGAATAGACAAAAATATAAAAATAGTACTAAAACACAAAGCAAGGTAAAGTGTGAGGTGGAAAATTCACAATACTAGGATAGATGACAGACCCAGTAAAAAGGCAGAAACCCTATTGCAAGATGGAATAGCACTGTGGAAAAAATACCAAATGTGAAACCAAAGACACACCACATCGGGAAAGTGAGAACCAAAGGTCCAAGGCGGAAAAGGCACAGGACAGGAGGCTGATTAGGAGCAAATGGAAATTCCTAACACATACGACATTCCCTAACACCTAACCATAGAGTCTCCAGAAAAAACAACAGTCCTATCTAAAGGAGAAAGTGTGGGTAAGATAGAAGCTGTTGCTAGGTGGCAATGCTGTTCCAAAGAATGAATCCAGTAAATTTCCTAAAACTAGAGATTTGTTCAATGAGAGTCTTGTCACCTTGCAACATGTTGATTGCTCTGAGAAACTCAATCTCTTTTAGTTGGTCTCCAATAGGACCATCCTACTGATAGCCTAATTGTCTGCAATGATATGCCTTTAGCTGATGCTTTTGTGGATGCTGCATCTCATATAAGGAGTGGCTTCTAATCTTTATATTTATCACCACATCTTTCATGGTCACAATCCATCCACTGAGAGCAGAAGAACTTGCAGAGTTAACATTTTTTATAAAACTAAACAAAAACTGGTTGATATTGTCTTGGTACCTGTCAGACCCAAATAGGATAAGCATAAAACCACACACAGGTTTGTCTCAAAAGTTTAATATATAACATGAAATTCATCTGTAGGATTATTTATAAGGAAGTCTTAGTGTAACCATTTAGAATAATGTGATACTGCATAGGTGTCTGTGATAACCTCAGGTCTAAAGTGTGTGTGAGGGTAAATTGAACTTCTCTAGCTGCTGTGGCTAAAGTCAACAAATATGCCAACTAATGGGATAGATAGTCATTGTTGGAGTTTGTCTCTAATTATGCTTGGAAGGAGATAAAAGGCTCATTTCACCGCATGTGGGAGTATTTTAGTAGAATGGATCTGTAAAGGTAAATAACAAATATCAAAATAGAGATAGTTTTTAATCAGGGGACATTGTAATTATATTCCCAATAATTCTTGGTAAGGTGCAGAGACACATTTTACATGAATGCATTCCTTCATGTCTATCTATTTTTGTGGTGCTACTGCTAGACAAAAAGAATGGGAATCTAGGTCAAACCCAAGAAATGTTATGGTATTGAACTTCCATAAAAACCTTCCATAAAAACCTATTTGTTTTAAAATATCTATTCAAAGATTTGACATTTAGGACTGGTCTTATAGAACTATCTTGCTTTCTTAGGAAATAAATGGTTGCTCCAGTCTTTGACAGTTGGGTCTGCCTACCAATGCTAGTTTTCCTTGCCTTAGGGTCAATAGTACCTCAACTAACTGAGAAGTGCTATTCCTCAGATTAGGAATATGAAATACCTGAAGTGGGAAACAAATTAAAGGAAGGTTTAAACAGGGATTAATTATTTTTAACAACCACCTAACTGTGGTAATCTGGTGACACTCCGAATAACAATGTTATTGCTTAACATTGTGCTATCATTCCTCAAAAACATTTGTGAAGTCTCCTTCAATTTCCTAGGACCTGGGACTGGAAACTTGCAGTTGATTAGAGAGAGTGGAGCAAAAGAGCAAAAACATGGATGAGCTGAAGAGTACAGAGAAAACAGAACAGAGTTGAATAGAACATTGAAAGTGGAGAACTGAGAACAAAACAGGAGGATCGGACAAGAAGACTAGAGGGAGCTGTAGATAAAGGACAATTGGAGAGCTAGAGAGATGTGTTAGGGAGGGTAGACTAGAGAAAACAGTAGTGTGCAGGGTGGATACAAGGGGCTAGGGGATGGAGATAAGGGAAAATTTTCATTATAGTACATACTAAAGGAAGTAAACACTGTAAACAGATCTATCTTGGTTTAATAAAGTGAAAATAAGGAAGTAATTATAAAAGAAATCAATCACACAGAACAACTCAAACCCATGTTTTCTGTCAGGCTAATTGTTAGATGGAAAAACTGAAAGGACTGTCATTTAATCTTCAGATTTACAAATGAAGCCAGGTTGCTGGGAGAAAGAGATCTGAGGTGCCCTTATGGAGCTTAAGGAATATGACATGTTGTAGTATTTTGTAGCATATTGCCTGTGGCACACCCAGAGGGGGTTACCAGTAGCCCAGAAGCCCGCTCCCCTTAAAAAATGGAGAAAAAAAATAAAGATAGTAGTAGTAGTAGTAGTAGTAGTAGTAGTACATGAAGTGGGTGCAACCGCTCCCTGTATGTTATGATCGGCTGCAGCAGGTGTCTTCCTGGGAGACAGTGGAGTTGACAATTATATACACAGAGCAGCTGCTGCTTTCCCAGTTCAGATAGGGGGCCCTGGATGTCTTTATAACTGAAAGCCATACAGAAGTCTGTGTACCTTTCAGTTCTGCTGCTTCTCAGTGTGCCCTGCGCCTCCTTCTTTCAAGTCAAAATAACACTGAAGAGTGATGCAGGCACGTGGCCCTAATTTCAAACTATCTGCACATGGAAGCGCCACAGATCCACCACTTCAACGCTCAAAAGTAAAATAAATTTATTAATCACATATAAAATATTAAAACTTCTAGGGTCACAATGCTATATTGTAAATTGTGTTCCGACCGGCCGGTCCGGATACACTAGTTGTAAATTGCACTGAACCCAATTGTAAGCATAAAAATATATATTATAAAAATGACCTATGCACGGGTCCGGTAGCTTAATTACAAATATTACAATAAAAGTAAATGTTCCAACATAATCCTTTATATGCTAATTATAGACTCCAATGTGTGTATCTCCAGTTATTGCAAAAAGTCACTCTGTGTTACCAATTCCACAGTATTAATTAGCTATTGGCGAAAATATAAGGGAACTCTGGAACCACAAATGAGATCCGAAAGAGTAGTGCTTATTCCAAACACAGTAGGAGTGTTGACAATCTAACTACTCGGCAAGGCACTCCTAGGATTCAAAGGGGCTACTCACAGATGAAAAGGTGCAATGATCTGGTTTAGAGTCCTGCCACCGTACGATGGCTGGCCGTCCCACTTCCGCCGTTCGTTTTGTAAAGCCAAATACACCGGAGTGAGCTCACTCGGAGATAGATGAATCAATGGATGTCCAGAAGCAATAAATTGGATAAGTCCACCATGCACAGGTCCACCCTGACGCGTTTCTTCACTCACTAGTGATTTTTTCAGATGGGAATGGATAGTACTCCTTGTAGAGTTTCCCTTATATGTGCTTCAACAGGTGATTTCCCTAACGTTGATCATGTGCAGGTAAATCAGCAGACTGCTGATTAGTGGGTAAAATAAATAAAAAGCCTGTATATTTGTAACATGACAGGGTTACATAAACCAGCCAGTTTAAAACATTTGATAAAAGGAAGGAAAAATAAATCTATAATAACACAAGAAAAAAAAAATATTCTTCCTGGTGCAAATATTGCAAACAATTTATGGACATAAAAAGGAAACAAGGAGAGTGGAGGAGACAAAATACGGGAAATGAATAGTTAGGTCTCTCTTCCTACGTGCAGCTCTAGATATCCCTGCTTAGCTACTGATGTTAGCTTACTGATCAACCCCTGCCCTATATGTCTCTGATAGAACATTAGGGAGAATTAATCTATAAGGAGTGATAGTCAACTCCATACGTTACACAGTATTAACATATTGAAAAGAAAACGTATAATCATGTCGAAAAAGGACCTCCCAGAAACCATAAACCCAATAGGGGTTGTAGGCTCTAAACTAAATGGGCCTAACCATACGTGTGGATAAATATCAACTTGAATCATATGAATACTCTTAATAGATGCATCTGTATAAAGTGAAGAGAGGATATGGGGCATATACAAGATGGCAGAAAAAACTATGACCAAAAGATATAAAGACCATAACCTGAATAAATGGATCAAGTGAACCGACATGCGGTACTCAATACAATTTTTTGCCTTGGTTATTAAAAATTGATTTCTTGTTAAATATTGTTTAGTTCAATAGTATCATTAAGGCCATTGGGATGCAAGGTTTTTAGATTAAAAATCCAAAATGCCTCACGCTTGCATAGCTTTGTATAGCGATCACCCTTTCTTTCAGTCGTTTCAACTTTTTCGATGATTTTAAGTGTTCAGTCCTGTACCGTACCACCTTGACATTTAGTCATGTGTGATGATAAACTATGCTGCTTGAGGCCCTTCATAATGTTCCTTCTATGTTCCAACCGGGTATTGATCCTTCTCGTTGGCATCAGTACACCCAGTGCCCACCAATCAAGCTTATTCTTAATTTCTCTCCATCATTTTACAAATTGATGGAGATAATATAACAGAGGGTAAGCACTGTGTAACTGTTCAAACACAGTGTATTTCTTATACTTATACTTAAATTTCTTAAACATTGAAACGAACACAACAGACTAACTACAAGGACAACATAGAAGACAGGGAAATACAAAAAGGGGGGGTACTTCAAATAGATGTGTGGGAATTGTCAAGGAGCATCTCTGTGTTTGTAGGGAAGAGAAATACCTTGGTCTGGTGGATCACAATATAATCAGACCCTTGCGTCTGTTGGGGGTGTAGAAATATGTGAGAAATAGGAGGAAGATGATTTAAATTCCCGTTTCAACTTTTTCGATGATTTTAAGTTTTAAGTCCTGTACCGTACCACCTTGACATTTAGTCATGTGTGATGATAAACTATGCTGCTTGAGGCCCTTCATAATGTTCCTTCTATGTTCCAAAAACCGGGTATTGATCCTTCTCGTTGTGCGTCCCACATATTGGAAACCACAGGGACATTCTAGAAGGTACACCACATAGGATGAATTACAGTTATTAAAACTTTTCATTCTACAGACTTCTTTAGTAGTATGTGATGTAAATTCCTGGGAACGATGTACTATGTGAGGGCATGTAAGGCAGCGAGTCCTCCCACATCTATAAGTCCAAATTGGGGGTCTTGGAAGCCAGTTATGAACTGGCTCGATACTCTCAAACCTTGCTTTCTTAAGGAAACTGGGGACTAGCATAACTCTTAAATTTCTTGACTTCTTAAAGACTATTTTGAGATTGTTAATACTAGCCTGGTCCAATAGATCATCTAGTTTCAAGATGTTCATATTCTTTTTGATAACTCTCCTAATTCTATCAGCATGGCTATTGAATTTTGATACAAAGTATAACCTCTGATTGACACCTTCTTCTGTACTGAAATTATTGCTCTTCTTTTTATATTGTAAGACAGAGTCTCTACTAATAGCAGATATTTAATTTTTAGCCTTTAATAAGAGATCCTCTGGGTAGCTTTGTGCTCTAAATGCTCCCATGAGTCCCTCCAACTTGATCTCATACTGGGCTTCAGACAAACAATTCTGCCTCATTCTCATCAGCTGACCTTTAGGGATGTTGTTCTTCCAGGCCCTTGCATGGCAGTTTTTATAATTCAAGAAACTATTGCAGTCCACCTCTTTCCAAAAAGTTTTGGTTTTAATTACACCCTTGTCAATATACACCGTGATGTCTAGAAAATTGATCATAGACTGACTATGAGTACTTGTGAATCGTAGCCCATAGTGGTTGTTATTAAGGTGTGCCACGAAGCTCTGGGCGGTTTCTACAGTGCCATCCCATATGAAAAAAAGGTCATCTATATACCTACTATAGAGGACTAAGTTGCGCCTATAGGGTCTGTCCCAAATAAACTCCTGTTCAAAATGGCCCATGTATAAGTTAGCAAAACTAGGCGCAAACTTAGTCCCCATGGCAGTCCCATGTGTCTGTAAGTAGAATTTAGAGTCAAACAGAAAATAATTATGCTGCAAAATGAACAACATAGATTCACGTATAAATACATGCCTCTGTTTACTTAAATGTTCCAATTTCTGTAGAAAGGTGTCTACTGCCATGATCCCCCCATGATGGGGGATGTTGGTGTAGAGAGACTCTACATCGCACGTTAAAAATACAAAGTTGGGTTGCCACTTTACCCCTTGAACCATATTAAGGAACTGGGTACTGTCCTGTATGTAGGACAAAAGAGATGCCACATGAGGTTGGAGCTGGGTGTCTATGAAGGAAGACAATGAGGAAGTGATAGAACCTATGCCCACAATGATGGGTCGTCCTGGGGGTGAGGTAGTGCTTTTGTGCACTTTTGGAAGATGGTAATATGTGGGTATTACTGGGTGAGGATTATATAGAAAATCCAACTCCCTTTTAGAAATAGCCCCCTTGTCCGCAGCTTGGTGGAGCATACAACGATATTGGACCTAAAATTCATTGGTGGGGTCACTAGGGAGGATTTTGTAAAATTTCTCATTAGACAGTTATTGGTATGCCTCTTTTAGATATTGGTCCCGATCCTGAAGAACCACCCCACCCCCCTTGTCTGCGGGTTTGATAATGAGGGTTTGGTCTTTCATAAGTTCTTTTAATGTTCCTCGTTCCTTTTTGCCAAGGTTATCTTTCCTAGGATTCTCTTGTGCCTGTTTACAAAGGCACTTGAAATCTTCCAGGGTGTTTTTATAGAAGGCCTCCACCAAAGCACCTTTGTGTTGGAGAGGGTAAAAATTAGAACTTTTCCTTAATTGTCTACTTGGTATAATATCCTATTTCAGAGGAGTATCACTTAGGGGGTCATCCGTGACAATGGAGTCACCTGGGATATCCCCATTGTCAGATGCAAGGGTCATGAGTGTATCGATGGCTTCTTCCTCCCCTTTAAAGTTAGCCCTTTTAATTTTTGTATATTAAAAAATCTTTGTCTACACAACGAGCGTACTAATTTATTTAGGTCAAGGAAGAGGTCAAACAGGTTTGGACCAGTCACTGGGAAAATTTAAGACCTTTACTTAAGAGAGAGAGTTGCCACTTTGTGAGGCTTCTGGAGGAGAGATTAAATATTCCCCTGTGTTCCTGGCTTTTGGGTAGATTTCTTTGTTCCACCTCCTCTACATCCTCTATGTCTGACTCTCTGTTCCTTTATGGAGAGTTCCCTAATAGGGGTGTGAACCTGTTCGTGAATTTCAACTGCTCCCTCCATAAACCTTTCCCTAAAAAATCAATATTTGTAGCCTGTACATGGCGTTTGGGAATGGCCCCCTCTTTTGGGTATTGTCTATCGGACGATGTTGTGTCTCCTTTAGCTCCTATTCCTTCATGTTCCTTCCCTGATGCTCCTTCAAGGTGTTCCAGCCACTCCCTCCATGATTCTTCCCCTTTATTGTCTTGGCTATGGGGTTTTTGATTATCATTTATTCCTGTTCTTTGTTCTAGACCATCTTTTCTAACCTGATTGGTAGAAACAGGATTAATTATGTTTTTATTCTTGGTTTTATTTTGCTGATCTACCTTCGTATTGATGTCCCTGGGGTTATGTGCCCTAGTTTTCTTACCAGAGTTATTATTTCTGGACCATTGTTTATTTCGCTCGGGTGGGCCCCGAGACTTGTTATATCTCTTAGTTTTATTCTTCTTCTTATTATTATTAGAAGAATGTACCTCGTTGTTCTCATAATCCAATTTATCCCGTTCTGCCTTACCTTCCTTCATTGTAATTAACGATATTTCATATTTCTGTAGTTTAATATTAACTTTGTCATCTTGTTCCTTAACTCTTGCTTCCTATAAAAGTTTTTAGTTATTTCTGTAATGTATCTATCTCTTGTTCTAAAACATCACGTTTCTTAGTCCTATAATCTATAAGGAGTCTCATGAGGCGGAATGAACATTCGTCCATTGTGTTATTCCATACTTTAAGGAAAATGGGATCTTCCCTAAAGGAACATGATTTGTATAGTCTAAGTCCTTGTGGGATTCTTTTGTTAACAAGATATTTATCTAGTGAGACAATATCCCACCACTGTCTTGTTTCCTCCTTACATGTTTGCTCTAATTTAAAAAATAGTTTATACATCATGTTTTCTTCTTCAGTTAAGGATTTTGGCTCAGATCCAGAACTACGGCCGTCTGTGAAAGATAGCTACTGCGCATGCGTAGTGGCTATTGTACGTAATCAACGTATCGTTTCGATACGTAGATTGCGTATATACGGTCTTAAAGACCGCATATACGCAATCTACGTAGCACCAGGGAGTTATTGCTTTTAGCATACCTTAAACCTGTGTCAGCATGTAAGGTGTCAGCATGTAAGGTGCATATTATATCATGGCTAAAGCGATTAATGTACGACTTAAGTACACGGAGGTCTGTCCTGCCCCATGTACGGAAGTGATAGATGTACGGAATCAATTTCTTTACATTCATAGTTCTGTGCGTAGCCCAGTGTGCTATAAAAAGCTGATGTGTAAATGATCTGTATTACGGAGGTCTGGATCCAGTCCATAGAGTGTCCGGGTATACGCAATCTACATTGCAAGAAGTAACGTAGATTACGCTACAAAATTACTGTGCATGCGCAGTAGCACTTTTCTGAAAACTCCGCCCGCAATTGCAATGTGGCCGGAGCTCTTCATACGGCCCATACACTCCACATATCTTGGAAGATACTACACAGTTGTTGCTTTTATTTTCTATGCATACATTTTATACATTTTTATGAGCAAGTGGGAATTGTTTCATGAAGAGGAACAAAAAAGCGTTTGAACTTATTACATGCACAGGTTAAGGAATGTGAGCTTTTAGCATGTAATGTATTACATGCTGTTTCGCACTTTCTCTCTCTCCGTATTACTATCTATGGATGAATATATATAATCTTATATATAAGAGTAAAGCGAATGGAAGAGGTTATACACTTAACATTCAAGAAGTTCATTGTGAGTATAGAGGTTGAATATATACTCTGGGGACACTGATATACTGCACAATCATGTTTACTCTTTCTCCACATATCTATCATACAAATTTTGTAAAAAATAAAAAATAAAAAAATAAAAAAGATCCTATCAAGGCATAAGGAAGAAACATAACCCAGAAAAATTATAATCATACACTTTCCACTTTTTGAATAACAAACTTAATGGGCCAGATTTACTAAGCTGCGGGTTTTGAAAAGTGGAGATGTTTCCCATAGCAACCAATCAGAATCTAGCTAACATTCTCTAGAATGTAATAGGAAAGTGAGAGCTAGAATCTGATTACTTGCTATGGGCAACATCTCCACTTTTCCAAACCCACAGTTTAGTAAATCTGGCCCCATGTCTTTGAGCACCTTCTGACTGGTGCCGGTAGATTATCAGAATTGATATACATATGTTATTGTCTATAAGCGCTTTTTGAACCAGCATATTATATTTAATTAGAATTATATATATATATACTTTGTTGGGGAGACCTAGGTAGGAGTTTTCATCTAGCTGCACATATAGGAAATGCAGGAAGTGTTGTAGTTTTGTGATAATGGGCTGGATCCAGACCTTGTTAAGTGCATTAACTTAGTTACACCTGGGCTAAACCATGTTGAATTCAGGGGGAGTCAAGTTAATTGTTTTTTTTGCATGCAGGGATATATCTTTAAATTGCTTACTGCACACAGATATTGACCAGCTTTACTATCACACTGTTATTTAGACTTGGGATAGGAAACATCACCTCTCAACTCTAATACTGTTTGCAACAGATGAAATATGACTCCCCTGCAATCAACATGGTTTAGCCCAGGAGTAACTAATTTCAAGCACTTACTTAAGTCTGGATCCAGCCCA
>WWET01000490.1:4719-16656 GCA_011038615.1 Limnodynastes dumerilii
AAAATGAGAAATTACAAGCAGTTATTTTATTTCATAAATCAGAGCTACGGGACCATTAGACTAGATAAAAACTAATCTGAAACGTACAGTATGTCAACACAGTGCTCAGAACCACATCCAGTCTCTGCAATGACCGGACATATGGGGGCAATAGGCAAAAACTGCACCCAGTCCCGTCTATTACAGTAGCCAAACATCACATTCTCTCTCGCCCCTCTGAGATGGAAGATCAGTGATGTAGCTGCACATGATGGGTCATTCTGGTGGCAGAATAGAATCTGCCCTTTTTAATTAGGGTGTTCTTAAAAATATAAACAAAGTCCCATCTGTTGATAAGAAAATAATGTGAATATTGTTAAATAATTGTAGCTATTTAGTATTTACAAGGACACCTTATTTCTAACATTTCTCAGTTTAAGTGAACGTGTCCAATATTCTGCAATTTTCCTCAGCTAGTAAACGGCTTCTCCGCACTGTGGACTCTCTGATGTATGACCAGACTGGACTTCAGCATAAAAAAGTCTCCACAGTCCGGACAGGTGTATCGTCTTAGGCCTTTGTGGCTTTTCCGGTGGTTGACCAGATGTGACTGACGGATAAAGTTTTCCCCGCATTCAGGACAAGAAAATGGCTCGTTTTTGGCGTGAAATTTCTGATGCATGACCAGGCTTTGCTTTTCTGCGTAATGCTTTCCACACTCAGTGCACTTGTATGGTTTCTCACCCGTGTGAAGTCTCTGGTGGCGGACGTAGTTTGCCTTCAGCATGAACTGTTCTCCGCAATCAGAACATGAATATGGCTTCTCTCCAGAATGAATCCGCCGATGCAGGACGAGACCGGACTTAAGCTTGAAGAAACCGCCACAATCAGCACAAGAAAATGGTTTATCTCCTGCCACCATTCTGCGATTGAAGGTGCCGATCTTCTTGTCCACAGCAGACTTTGTGGCATGGCCTGAGTCTTTATGCAGTTTGTCACCGACTGGCTTTTCCTTTTGTCTACAGTCGTCCCTCTTAGGGTTGACTGTAAAACAGAAATATTTGCATTGTTAAACTGAAAAGGTTATGACAACCTCTCCCCTCTTATTTGCAACGTTTTCTGGTAGACGATCTATATAAATAAACACACAGTGTTACTCACCTTGCCCGACATCCACAGGGAATTCTTCTTGCTCGATTTTCACAGAAATCGTTTCTTCCTCAAGTTTCACACTAATCTCTTCCTCCTCACCCTCAGATTTAACAGTAATGTCAAGATCTCCAGGGTTATCAACCTCAATATACAACAAATAAGAAAAATAATATGAAATGTATATACTCTGTAGGTTGCGTCCACTTTTAATAATTTGATAAACGTCACAAATTTTATAAAATCAACAAAAAAAATTGACATATGAGGCCAGACAACTATGTAGGAAAAAAAGAAGGCAATAAAATGGTCAAAGAGAACTCATTAACCCAAAATAAATATTGTTTTCTGGATCACACCACTTTGAAAAAGTCTGCTGGGCAGACAAAACATGTAAGCGACTATATTGTGCATTGGAGAAACTGACTACAGATTAAGAACCTGTTTACCATACACGGAAGGAGGACAAGTAAGCATTGGACTTGGTCGATATAGCCCTATGAGGATCGGGTAATTCTAACCACCTCCTTTTTGATTGGGATCGCAGTGTCCCCACATTCTATCTCCACGCTTTATCCCTCCGAGTGTTTCATTATTTACATAATTAGCCACAAGGCTCGTCCTTTGTTTTGACTGTTTATTCTTGACCATATATTAACAGCAGCCCTGTTCATCTTCCAACATAGTATTTCTTGTGGTAACAGGCTTATATTCATTGATATATTGCCAGATTGTACGCCTCATACACAGTTATATATATCTAATGTATTGTGTTATGTTATGTGATGGGATATTAAACTTTATTAACTCAGGTTTCCCTATTCATTTTTCATCAGAACCAACACTAGACATATATAGAAATATTTTTATTTTCCACATAACGCTTTCTTTTTTCTATATTGGTTGTTTCTAAGGGAGTTTGGCAGTATCTCCCTACAGCTGCTTTAGCCCATTAGCACCACAGGATTCCTATTTTACTTTGTATAAGTGCACAACAAGGAAAAATCATAAATTAAGGAATATCTTCTTAAACATTCATTGGATTTTTTATTTTATTGCTTTATTATTGCTTTAATCTGAACATGTTTTAGGATTCACAAAACTTTCAACCAAAACAGCCTCTTGGGCATATAAAAGGAAACGCAACCCCAGACCAACAACTAAGGATTTGTATCACACATGAAAGAAGATTTTTCTAATCATATATTGGAATAAATCATCATGAGGTGAGTGGCGTCGGCTCATCTGAATGGTGTATACCCTGGGATGAAGTAATCCTAGGGACACACGATTCAGCAGTAACAATATAAAACCATGACCTGCATAAAGCTGCCCCCTTACACAATGCTCTCTAGGTTCCTTTAGATTGATTGACAAACTGTTCAAAAAAACTTTGCTGCAATGATATTCGCCCACAAGGTGGCGCTATGCCAAAAAATGAATGAGAATCATTGCCATGAAGATTATGTCAGTACACATGGAGGTTTTCTGCAGATAGCAGGACATTGGTGACTACAGGAATTAGTAGCTCCCAAAAATCCCAATTAAATCTCTGATGATTATCATGTGTTCTCTATAACCCTCCAGTGTGTGCCCAGCTTTACCCAAGGGCTGGCTGAGTTACTGGTAATACCGGCCTCCTGATAATGGATCAATTCTTTTTTTTACTTTTTTTTTTTTAAAACAAAATCACATGAATAAGAGACATAGGTCGTGAACAGACGCAACTGACACCAAATCATTTTATCTTCCACCTTTATTGGGATTGAAACCCACCTTCCTCATGCAGGGAGGTAGTCTTCAGCGGAAGAAATGTATTATACCACCCATGTTGAAAAACCCGGGTGGCACCTTTCACACCACCACCTTACCAGGGTTGGGCAGGGTTTCCTGCGTCCGAGTCCCGGATCATTACACCCTGGTACCAATCACATCACCACTAAACCGGGATCTGAGGCCAACAATCTGGGTTTTTAGTGGTGATGTGACAGGGGTATTAGAAGGACAGCGATGACACTGGAGGGTAGTGGTACCACACAGAAAAAACTAACTGATACATGGAAGAATTTCCCATCAGAGGCGATAGCGGCTAATGCAATAGATGAACTGAAACATGATTGAGATAAACAAACTAAACTATATAAATAAACCAAAAGCAAATGGATTATATTTAAGCAATTAATAAAAGGAGAAGTAATTGTTATTTATTAACTTGTATCTGTTACAATCCAACAAAACATTTCAAAGGGTTTCACCTAGATAAATGGAATATATCCCAGCAGGTTATCTATCCATCCTGTGGCAGAAACCATTATATGCAATGTTTATTGAAGCCCTGTAACTGTTCCTACCTCTTCATCCTCCTCCTCCTTTGTATAATAAAGCTTGGGGTTCTCCTTTGACTCGTTCCTGGATTCATCTGCACAAGACACAACATGATCTTTACACAGAGACCAAAACATGAACAGCAGTTGAATAATTGCCTAGTTTGCACTTCTACCTCTAGTAGTCACTTAGCATGGCCTACCCGATAATAGCAAAGGTTAGACCGCAGGGGAGAGAGAGCGGCCTCTGCAACTAGTCAAAAGTAACAATTACTCCGCTCTGAAGGCAAGTCATGAATGAAATAATCTATTGGACAAGAGCGATGTCCAATCAGTTGAAGCCCACAACACACAGACATTTGAAAGTCAATGAAATAGTTGTGACACAGGAAAACTGGATGTGATCTCAGATAGTGAGATTATGGGTAAAAGAAAATAGAAGGATTTACTATATTGTACATATTTATTATCTGAATTAGACCAGTATAAAGCAACAACGATTCACAAATAACTTATTTTATGTAAGCCCTGGAATATAACAAACAGAATAATAATCTAGAATGGGGGCTCTCAACCAGTGGTACTAGTAACACTGGTGGTACTTGGATCATTGCAGGGACTCAGGCACTCAGGGCAATAACAAGTAGTCAGGGACATCATTTATAACATATCTTGACATCATATATACAAAATGCACCTTAAAAGCTTGTGTTCAGTAGCTCAAAAGCCAACATTAAATCTCACAACATATGTAATAGTTTAAAGTAGTACAATGACTAGAAATTATGATAAAGAGATGGAGAGATAGAGAAACAGATAGACAGACATCTGTTAATCTGATATATACTTAATGATACAACCTGCCAAAGATTTAAAGAAAACCTTTGAATTCCTGTTCACCTGGAGGATCCTACAATCATAACACAACATGACACATACACAGACATGAAATACCTGTCTCATTATGGATAGGGATCTCCTCCTTCTCTTCTTTGAACTCTGGGCCACCTTCTCCAAAGTCAACGACAACAATATTCAGGCTCCGATCCTTTATGACACAAAGTAATCTAATAACTAACAAACTAAGAGCTACAAATTGTCAAATAAATTATATTTGGTTTGTTAAAAGACAGAGGCTGCCATGATGGTCTGCATACAGTTCAGGATTATGTCTCTGTATGTGGGTACATAATATGCCCTTTCCATAAAGGTTGGTACTTCAGGACACTGTTTAAGATATAAATGCTCTGTCCTGGAAAAATTGCTATAAATACCATTTACCTGACAGCCACCATCATTATGACCAGCACTGGAAGACCCCTCCTGCGTGTTCCTGTCACTGGATCCACCTGCAGGAAACACACAGCAATTAAACACTGTGATGTGCCACTTATTAATCAGGGGTGTGGATCCCCGATGCGAACAACCCTATTTCGATAGGGCCATTCTCTCCCAGCCAGTTCCGAAAATGCTGTGTTATCGATTGCTTATACCTCGATCAGGCAAAGCAATCAATCCCTGGACCACTGAACATGGTGCTCCGAAGGGTAAATAAGTATTCTATCCCCAACCCACTCCCTAACCCCAAGTCTTTACCTCCCCCCACCCCCCTACAGCGTATTCCTAAGCCCCTGAAGAGGGACTCACCCGTTGTTAAAAAAAAAAATCTAAAACTGCCGCTATTGGAAATAAAGACAGCCGAAAAGCAACTTTCATCTCTCCCTACTTCATAATGACAGCCATCGGTGCGGGGACTCACAACGTTAATTAGTCTACACAATCACAACTTACCCGGTGACGTGAGAGGCAGCTGATTCTCCATTGTGAGGTTCTTCCGGAGTTCCTCTAAATACTGCTCCAAGGAAAGACGTACAGAGCCATTTCAACAGAACAGGAGCCTGTTACCTGCAATCAAAAAATGTATATTTAAAGATTAAATGTGCACCATTATTACAAATATTTTAATAAAGTAATATGAAGTAAGGGCGACTTTATTAACCATTGCAAACTTAAAGAAAAAAAATCAGTTGTATGAAACAACAGACGATCTAGGATAGTTTGCTTAGGACTGAATGGAATGAGCTGATGAGAGGTTTTGCACAAAGATTTCTAAATAACTCCTTACAATTCATGCATGTTTACAGGTACCGATCATGGCTGCTCAGGGAGGCTCCTACAAGCATAGGCCACACTTTTATTTTGATTATCTATTAAATACTGTACACCACTCACCTCTACACCTGAGGTCAGGCATCATTTTTCCTTTCCGCTTGAATGAAAGCCCTCCCTGCATTAAAACATCCTTGGATGAGCCTTTTGGGAGCATGAACCATATCTACAAGTCTGACTTTTGCCCTCGTTAGGTCCAGCAGTTGGTACGTGATAACAAAAAGGCCCAGCAATGCACAGAAATCCTTTATTTGGTCATAATTAAATGCAACAGACCAAGAGAAAACAAACCAGTCTGTTGTAATATTATAGATATATAATGATAATGATTTCCCACCACGTGTGTGTGTCTACACGATATGTGTAGTTTGGACACAGCTCTGTGAATGTGTGAAATAACTGTAGTTAGATATTTATAACCAGACCTACATGTTCACCTATATCATATGAACAACAGTCATTCAAATCTAAGGCTGGGTACACAGTTATCCAATTCCCGGTCAATCAGATCTCTAACCGTCCAGTTGGTCAGACATGTGATAAGTGTGTATACTCACACAACCGCTCGTTACATCCAATCCTGGCGGGTCAAATGATTTTTACACTTGCCTAAAAATCAGGAGACTTGTTGGCCAATGACCCGACCGATTCACAAGTGTGTACATTCCCAAGACTTGTGCTTCTGATGTCATGCAGTGGCGCTCTGTATGTGAGTGACAGATGGTCTAGTGAAGTCTAGAAGAGTGCGGGCAGTGACAGGATCCTTTCAGCAGATGCAGGATGGCAGGCTGGTGTGGATTGTGGATTGGGTGTTATATCTACGTCCTTGGTCTGCTTTAGGATTGTGTAAACAGTCTGGATCTGAAGAGGATTGGACAAGGGTGTAACCAGCATCACAGGAGAGACCCTTTATTTCAGATAGACTATCCCACAACAGGTTTACTGCTATTACTTCCTGTAACCAGAACACAGGATATTCCTTCAGCTATCCACTTGTCTATCGCTGTCTGTGTATTTATCTGTGTAAAGTGATGTGTAAAGTGATGGCAGATAAGAGTTCAGTCTGCCAAGTAGTTTATTTAAAACTATACTGACCCTATCTACCCTCAATTTAGGTTAAGAATTAGGATATCCTTATATTTATCCAAAGCATGTTTACACTGTTCTACTGTGTTACCTCAACCACCTCAGATGGGAGAATATTCCACTTATCTATCACCCTTTCAGTGACGTCATTATCCGCACATTTCCTCTGAATCTACCACCCTCCAGTTTATATTCATGCCCTCGTGTTCTATTACACCTCTTCCTTTATATAATGTCCCCTCTTGTACCTGTCACCCTCCAGTTTATATTCATGCCCTCGTGTTCTATTACACCTCTTCCTTTATATAATGTCCCCTCTTGTACCTGTCACCCTCCAGTTTATATTCATGCCCTCGTGTTCTATTACACCTCTTCCTTTATATAATGTCCCCTCTTGTACCTGTCACCCTCCAGTTTATATTCATGCCCTCGTGTTCTATTACACCTCTTCCTTTATATAATGTCCCCTCTTTAAATTGTTCTACTGTATTGGCCTCAACCACCTCAGATGGGAGAATATTCCATTTATCTATCACCCTTTCAGTGAAGTAATTTTTCCGCACATTTCCTTTGAATCTACCACCCTCCAGTTTGTATTCATGCCCTTGTGTTCTATTACACCTTTTCTTTTGAATAATGGTACCCTCCTCTAGCTGGTCACAACCCTTGATGTATTTGAAAGCTGCTATCATGTCCCCCCTCTCCCTTCTCTGCTCCAAGCTATACATGTTTAGTTCCTCTAGCCTTTCTTGGTATGATTTGTTACACAGGCCATGGAGCATTTTAGTTGCTCTTCTTTGCACAGTCTCTAATATATTTATGTCTTTCTGGAGATATGGCCTCCAGAACTGTCTGTATCTAACTGTCTTTACTTTGTTATCTCTCTATCGCTATATAGTGTCATTTATATGGATATCACACTATATATACACTATGGGATCTGTCTCTCTCTATAGTGTCATTTATATGGATATCACACTATATTATATGTGTGTGTCCCGCAGCCCCAGCACCTCACCCCGTCCTGGGCATGATGGAAGAGCTCCTGCAGCACAATCACCCCGGACACCTCGGTAACGAGCAGTTCCCTACCCAGGGATGAGGGCAGCCATCCTGACGCACGGCGCGTGATGACGTCACGCAGCAGCACGCACGAAGCGGGCGGAAGTCCTCTTTATGTTGTGATCATGTGACTTTCATGTGTCCAGCCAGCGTCCTGAGAGATGGGGGTGCGCTGTTATATCTCTGTCATTGTCTCTGCACCTGCTTCTCCTCAGGCTGGGGGGATATGCTGGGATTAGTAGTTCCACAACCACTGCACATACTCATAGCATAACAGAAGTACACAGCTCAGCTGCCAGCCAGTGCTCTGTACATATTATAATATAAAACACAGCAGCTTCCTGTATGAGGGGGGTCCTGGCTGCTATACACATGAGAAGACATGTCCACACCTAGTCATGTGACATCACCACTCACCTGATACCAGTTAAAATATGACAGGTGTGACATCACTCAGCTGATACCAGTTATAATATGACAGGTGTGACATCACTCAGCTGATACATGGCTGTCATATAATACACAGGGGACAGATATGTAGCCATAGGAGACTTTATCAGCCCTGGACAAGACTCCAGAATTTTTAGCCACCCGATGTGCTTAATAGAAAAGAACCCACTTCATACAAATGGCATTATCTGTCATTTTAATCTTTACCGACCTTAGACTTAGGGATGTCTTGTCTTGAGCTGCCCTGTTGTATTCGAACTTACCCCGAACCCTGGACACTTCTCCCTTTTGTTTCTGATACAATATGATACATACTGTTTTATGTATTCTTTCAGTTGACATTACACTGCTGTACTCTCTGCCACAATGTGTACGAGAATGTTTTAATGTCATTGTGTACCGTGAAAATAAATAAATAAAAATCAGGTTACACAAAAAAGGGCTTTTGACAAAGCCATAAGAGCGAAACGCGTGTCAGGACGTACCTTGTTCTCCGTTGTGCATTGGGGATGTGAATCTGGACACTGACTTTAGCCGACCTGCTGCACCAGCCCTGGGGATCCCCTCACTAGCGTAGGGATTGTAAGAGTAAGGCACGCTTCGGGCTGAAGTGCGGACCGTGAGGTCCCTAGCTCCTTATTAGGGATAGAGTTTTCTTTTCCCTTCTTAAGTGTAGTTGGATCCCGGGTGCCTGTCATGATTGTTTTTACATATGAGCTGTCAGCAATCAAGGTCGTTACTTTGGCATACAATTTACACTATGCTTTTATATCCCTTTTATTATGCATGTTTATCTTCATGTTTGTCTGTAATTACTGTGATTAAAGTAAAACACAAATATTTTTTATGAATTAATTTATTGTTTTTTTTGCCTGATCTAATTTATCAGAACAGTGCTGGTTATTATGGGTCAATTTTCTAGTGCTATGTCTGTGTAGCCTCTTTTTCCTTGTCCTATAATTGAATTATATTGACCTACTACAAAGCACCAAGCACCTTCCTATTTGGAGATTCTGATTTAATTTTGAGGTTGTAATGCGCTTCTCTTGTGTTTTTTGGCTACACAAAAAGGGGGCAACTTCTAAATAAGATCACCTTTGTCTCCAACACTCCCACTTTCAGTAAACCCCCCCCCCCCCACCACATTTCCACTTTAAAGGTCATTATCCCCCTTCCTAACGGGGGTTGGTCAGCGGCAAGAATGGCCCTTTTCCAAAAGGGACGTTTCATATCAGGCAATTTCAGATTGGCTCTGGTATTGATTATTCTTGTCTAGCCGAGGACAAGCAATCGAAGATCCCCAAGACGAATCTGCAGCGGTGAGGTTTATCCTACTCCAACCCTTATCCTAATTCTCACCCTAACCCTCTATGGGGTGCGCATAAAAATACCCAAATAAAAATTTGCGGAATTAACTTTGACTACGACTCCCTTACCTATAGCCTAAAAAAAAGCTTATCTGTACTCAGAGCTTGAAAGCATCTATTAAGTTCTACTAACAATTCCCAAAAAAAATGTTTTTGTAGAAGGGGCGAATTTTAGCCCCTTAAAAGTGAAAGTTGTGCAAAATTCAAAGCCTTTGAGGAAAGGTTAAAAATACCTTTTATCTCTGATGGTTTTCTTCTGATGCTTGCTTTTTCATGGTATTATTATAAGAATTCAACATCTATAGAACGCTTGATATGGCTCATTTATTTTATTAACAGGTTTTTATATAATGCTATCAGATTATACAGAGAATATTTCACATTCACATTTGTCCCTGTCCCATTGGAGCTACATACTAAGTTCCCTAACACACACACACACACACACACACACAAAGACTAGGGTTAATTTATTCTGCAGCTAATTAACCTACCAGCATGTTTTTGGAGTGTGGGAGGAAACCCATGTAGACCTGGGGAGAACATAAAAACTCCACACAGATAAGACCTAGTCCGGGAATGGAACTCATGACCTTAATGCTGCGACACAATGCTACTCACTGAGCCACAGAGTTGGTTCTCATAGGAGTAAATGTATCAGTGAGCCTCCTGTTCATCTTATTAGATTGGTAACATCTGAGGACCTTTAGTTTGGTGGTTGGTGCATATTTTTTTTTTTTTCCAATAATTCAGTCTAACCTATGCAATCCTGCAATCAGTTTTAGATGTTTAAATGTTTTAGATGTTTTAATGGTGTGTGCTTTAATAAATGAATTCAGTTTTATAGCAATGTGATTTATTATTCTTAAGCTGTATACACTTAGCGCTGATTGGCATTTGTGGTTTTATCTTTTTTGTGCCGCCGTAGACGTGACCGCTCTCAGGACTGGTGCTGCCCTCAGCGGCATTGGGCCTGACCCAGGTCTCTGTCCGACACCCGACTATGCATGCCCCAGACAGATGCTATGCAACGGATCTCCTAGGGTACAGAGCTAGGAAATCCATCCCACGGGGCATCCCTCTAAATCCGCACGCCTAATCCCTGCAAGGGGGGGGGATAGGCGTCAGATTAGGGGGAGGGGGCGGCAGGAGGCACGGATCTGCGTTTGGACTTGTGCAGAGCACTTAAGGAAGGGGACGGGACTCATTACTGTCCAGATTTAAAACTTGTGTTTAGGCGCTAAAAACAGAGGATAATTAGAGACATAAGGCCAGAAGGGGACACTTCGATAATAATAGAAATCGATATAACTAAATATTTAGAAATATATGGACCAAACAAATATTAATATCCACAGAATGAAAAAAATGAGATAAGATAGAAATAAGTTCCCCCAAAAAATATATAGATTTCTTAAATACGGTATGCTATTCCTCTATAAATAAACATAAAACCATGAATCACAAAGAAAAGTACTATTAAAAACAGTCCAATAAAAATTCAGAAATTGCTAGACCTTTGTTTTTAATTTTCATAGACTCAACTTCATCAGGCTGTGTACCAAGGGATTGGCGTATAGTAGATGTAGGGAATAAGATCACAACCGGGTAATTATAGACCTGTAAATCTGACATCAATAGCTGGGAAGTGATACTAAGGGATAATATACAGGATTTCTTGATGAGCAATAAGATTATTAGTGGGAATCAGCATGGATTTGTGAAAGATAGGTAATGCCAAACTAACCTAATTAGCTTCTATGAGAAAGTTAGTTCGTACTTAGACCAGGGTAGTGCAGTAATTGTGGTCTACTTAGATTTTGCAAAAGCCTTTTTTTTGCCACTATATAAATCATTGGTGAGGCCTCATCTAGAATACGCAGTTCAGTTCTGGGCACCAATCCATAAAAAAGACATTTTGGAACTAGAAAGGGTTCAGAGAAGGGTGACAAAATTAATAAAGAAGGGTATGGAGTCATTGAGCTATGAGGAAAGGCTAGCCAGTTTAGACATGTTTACTATAGAAAAGAGACGTCTAAGAGGAGATATGATCAATATATACAAATACATCATGGGTCAATACAGAGAACTTTCAAAGGAACTTTTTACCCCAAGGACTGTACACAGGACACGGGGGCACCCACTAAGGTTAGAGGAAAAGAAGTTTCACAACCAGCAAAGGAAAGGGTTCTTCACAGTAAGGGCAGTCAGGATGTGGAACTCACTGCCAGAAAAGGTTGTGATGGCAGATTCACTGGATATGTTTAAGAAAGGATTAGATCCATTTTTAGCAGAAAAGGACATTCAGGGTTACCAGGACCACTAATTTAAATAAAGGACAGTAGTGGAGC
>WWET01000490.1:23636-34639 GCA_011038615.1 Limnodynastes dumerilii
CTAAAATGGTCCATGGCCTTTATAACAAATCATACCAAGAAAGGCTAGAGGAACTAAACGTATAAATGTATAGCTTGGAGCAGAGAAGGGAGAGGGGGGACATGATAGCAGCTTTCAAATACATCAAGGGTTGTGACCGGCTAGAGGGTGGCATTTTTCAAAAGTAAAGGTGTAATAGAACACGAGGGCATGGATATAAACTAGAGGGTGGTAGATTTAAAAGAAATGTGCGGAAAAATTACTTCACTGAAAGATAAATGGAATAGCCTCCCATCTGAGGTGGTTGAAGCCAATACAGTAGAACAGTTTAAACATGCTTGGGATAAATATAAGGATATCCTACATTGTAAACTAAATTGAGGGTAAATAGGGTCAGTATAGTTTTGAATAAACAAATGGGCAGACTGGATGGGCTATGTGGCTCTTATCTGCCGTCACTTTTTATGTTTCTATGTAGAAAAGAATGAGACAGAGCATCAGCCTTTTTATTCAGGAACCCAGGCCTATAGGTAATCACAACGTTGAATCTTGTAAAAAATAACGCCCATCTGGCCTGTCTGGGATTGAGATGTTTGGCAGAGTCAATAAAGGCCAGATTTTTGTGGTCAGTATACATGGTGATGGTGTGGAGTGACCCCACGAGCCAGTTCTGCCACTCCTCAAAGGCCATTTTGATCTCTCGGTTCCCTATGTCGTAGTTACGTTCAGTAGCGGATAATTTATTGGAGAAGAAGGCTCAGGGATGACTTTTGTTGTATTCCAGATCTTTCTGTGAGAGCACAGCCCCTGCTCCAACATCTGACGCGTCCACTTCGATTATAAACGGCAAGTTGGGGTTCTGGTGTCGCAACATGGGGGCGGATACAAATGCCTGTTTCAAGTCCTTGAAAGCTTCAGTGACCCGAGGTGACCATTTTCCAGCATCTGCCCCCTTTTTGGTTAAGTCTGAGTTAAGTGCAATGATAGAAGAAAAGTTTTTAATGAATCTCCTGTAATAGTTTGAAAATCCTTGAAACCTATGTTCAGCTTTTAGGTTGTACCCATTCCAGTACGACTTTTACTTTTTCAGGATTGAGAAACTCTGCGGGGAGATGACATATCCTAGGAAGGTGACTTTCTGGACTTAAAATTCACATTTCTCTAACTTCTGGAGTACCTGGCGTACATGACAACGATGAGATTCAATAGACTGTGAATAAATCAGGATATCATCCAAGTACACCAAAATTAATTTTCCCAGGTACTTACATAATACGTCATTGATTAAGTCCTGGAACACCGCTGGTGCATTGTATAGTCCAAATGACATAACTAGGTCCTCATAATGCCCAGAATGTGTATTAAGCGCGGTTTTCCATTCGTCATCTACCTGGATTCTTATCAAGCTGTATGCTCCCCGCAGGTCGATCTTGGAATAAATCTTGGCTTCTTTAAGCTGGTCAAACAGGTCACAAATTAAAGGAAGTGGATATGAATTGCGGACAGTAATTTTATTTAGCCCTTGGTAGTCGATGCATGGTCTCAGGGAATCATCTTTCTTGCCCACAAAGAAAAACCCTGCACCCACCAGGGAATTAGAAGGCCGAATGAAGCCTTTTTGTAGATTCTCCTTTATGTATTTATCACAAATCGCAACAAGCGCCGCACTTACCGGACCATGTGTCGGCGGTCCGTGGTCCTCTCCCGGCCCTCCAGCACTCTGAGCTCACAGAGACTGTCACTGGCATAGTGACAGCCTCCACTACTTACCCTGCTGCTGCTTGATCCTGGCGTTCCACGTGGATTCCTGGCACCAAGTCAGGTGCTCCTGTTTGAACTCTGGCCAATCAGCGGATAAGGCGGGCTATTTAAACTCTGCACACTCTGTCCTCGTTGTCAGAACAACTAGTCTTCTCTAGGTGCCTGGTTCTCCTGCTATCCTGGTCCTGCTACCCTGGTCCTGCGTTCCAGTCCAGTCCAGCAGCCTTGCATTCCAGTCCGGTCCAGCAGCCCTGCATTCCAGTCCGGTCCAGCAGCCCTGCATTCCAGTCCGGTCAAGTCCTCTGCACTCCAGTCCGGTCAAGTTTTCTGCACTTCTGTCTGGTTACATCTTCTGAACTCCAGGTCTGATTCCTAAATCTATTTCCAAGACTATTCTTGCCAAGTGTGCCAAGCCGATACAATCTGTTTCAAGTCTGTTCTTGCCAAGTGTGCCAAACCGGCATAATCTATTTCCAAGACTGTTCTTGCCAAGTGTGCCAAGCCAGCACAATCTGTTTCCTTGTCTGTTCTTGCCAAGTGTGCCGAACCGGCATAATCTATTTCCAAGACTGTTCTTGCCTAGTGTGTCTTATTGGCGTAGTCTGATCCTTGAGACCGTTATATTTATGTTCTTGTCTGCTTATGAACCAGTCCTATATTAAACCTGCTAGCTTTCATTTTACACCATCTCATTTGTCATACTGCCTGGAACCCGGAGCAGATCCCACAGACACCAGGACCTTAACAGTATTCATCTATGGCCTTAGTTTCAGGTTGGGCTATGGAGAAAAGTCTACCCTTAGGTAGCTTGGCGTCAGGAATACAGTCAATGGCACAGTCATAGGGCCGGTGTGGGGATAAATGATCTGTACTCTGCTTAGAAAAAACGTCCGCAAATTCGGCAAATTGAGCGGGTAGTCCCTCTGGTCTTTGGCCGACTGCCCGGATAGGAAGTGCCAGGCAGGAGGAGACACACATGCCCCCACTGTGTAATGTCCCCACTGTCCCAATCAATGGGCCGGATTCAGATTTAGTAACGTCAGATGACTTACGCACGCAAGGTGCGTAAGTCACCTGACTTAACTGGAGGGCGCATGCGCCCTCTAGATGTTACGCTAGGGTTACTATAGCCCATTTGCAAGGAAATGGGTGTGCTTCCCTTCCGCCCGCTAAAGCGGGCGGGGGGAAGCATGTAAAGTGTATAGTGTGGGAGGGGGCTCCCACACTGTAGCAGATCAGCGGTCGTACAGACCGCTGATCCGTTCAACACATTTAATGCAGGCTTATGGCAACGTAAGCTGCCAATAAGCCCGCACGACAGAGGGGAGTAACAGGTGGTGTGCACTCCCCTCTGTCTCGCGTAATTACAGGCACCCGCATGCACGGAAAGCGTGCAGGAGTCTGAATCTGGCCCAATATGTGGATTGTGTTTCTTTAACCAAGGATGTCCCAAAATCACTCCCACAGAGGGGCAAGAAATAATCAGGAATTGGATTTTCTCAGAATGACACAGTCCCACACAAAGCTGAACATCCGGGGTACACTGCTTGATACGACCGCCCATTAGAGGTTCACACTCGCGATGACTGAGTGTTTCAGGTCCTGAGTCGGTACCCCAAGGACTGGACCAGGGCAAAGTCTATGAAATTTCCTGCAGCTCCACTGTCGATGAAGGCTGCGGCCTGAAGATGGAATCCTTGGTACTTGACCAACACCGGAACAAGAAGGGAATGCTTGTAAGAGAATAAAGAACACCCCAGCCGGAAACCTTCTACATGCGACTGGGTTATCAGTTTCCCGACGGTTGTGTCATTTTAGGACACTGGTGGCCCTGTGGGCTTTGCCACTGCAATAGAAGCAGGGTCCCAAGGTTTGCCGATGGAGTTTCTCCTGTGGGCTCATATGAAATGACCCAAGCTGCATCGGCTCATCATCAGACGTCACCTTTCGGTTGGCGGGGGCAAGAGCGAATTTCGAAGAGGCACCCCACTCTGTCGACCGCTCCTTGAGGCGTCTATGGGTCTCTAGGCGCCCTTATATGAGTCACTTCCTGCCCACTTTACTGCTGATTAACCCGGGCGGAAAGACAACAGCTGATCTGCTGCCTGTGACCATTTCCTGGCCGCCCTCGGCACATGAGGGCGGGCAAATCAGAGGAGTCAAAGCGCTACTACGCGTGAGTCCGGTCTCACCACCTCCTCTCCTCACCCTTCTGCCTTAGCACGGCGGGAGAATATTATTTCAAAGAGAGCATGCAGCGGGGGAGCGGTAATTGACTGTCAGCGGTCGGGGCTGCCATGAGATGCGTGCTGTATCCGAAGGTATTCATACTTAATGTTTCTGCCGCGACCACCCGATAAATTCCTGCACTCCTGGTCAACTTCTCCCTAGCTCCATAGACAGGATAAAAAAAGACACTGGAGGGACGGGAGGAGGGGCTTATATACCGGTGTCTTAATTATCCTGTCCTTGGCTCCAAGAGGAGAGGCATTTTTAGGTACCTTATGGCATTTTAGAGTGTCATAGGGCTACCTTAACTAACCGTGCGTAATGGCTCTCTCCGCCTCCCCGGATAATCGAAATCCCCCCCACTTCTAACGAAACACTCCCCGAGGCGGCATTACATCGACTATTTCTAACTAATCTACTCTGTGCCGTCTTTAGACATCTATGTGCCTAACTGGTACATCGCGTAAATGTTACATTCTTAAAATTACGCACCTAAGAAGCCGGAGCTTCTTAGGTGTGAATACGGTTCAATGGGCACGATCCGGATCCAAGCACGAATGGGAAAGCAGTGCACGTGGCGTAGATGTGTACGATACATCAGCGCGCACAGCGGTGCCTTGGGATGGTAACCAATTACGTAGGGGCGTAGAGCAGCTACGTGCACAAGAGTAGTGTAGACACTGTATTGTACACTGTATTGTATGCTATAGAAAATAAAGGTCATGAATAGTGCCAACACTTCAATAAAGATGTGAATGCACCGAAACAATTAAAAATTCATTTTGTTGTTACATTTTTTTATTACTGATATTTTTAAAATCTTAAATACAAACAGTTACCCAGTGCTCAAAACTACATCCAGTCTCTGCAATGACCGGACATATGGGGGCACAGTCTAAGCTCCGTGATGACGGCATTAGGCAAAAAGTGCTCCCAGTCCCGTCTATTACAGTAGCCAAACATCACATTCTCTCTCGCCCCTCTGAGATGGAAGATCAGTGATGTAGCTGCACATGATGGGTCATTCTGGTGGCAGAATAGAATCTGCCCTATTTAATTAGGGTGTTCTTAAAAATATAAACAAAATCCCATCTGTTGATAAGAAAATAATGTGAATGTTAAATAATTGTAGCTATTTCATATTTACAACAAGGACACCTTATTTCTAACATTTCTCAGTTTAAGTGAACGTGTCCAATATTCTGCAATTTTCCTCAGCTAGTAAACGGCTTCTCCGCGCTGTGGACTCTCTGATGTATGACCAGACTGGACTTTCGCATAAATAAGTCTCCACAGTCCGAACAGGTGTATTGTCTTAGGCCTTTGTGGCTTTTCCGGTGGTTGACCAGATGCGACTGACAGATAAAGTTTTCCCCGCATTCAGGACAAGAAAATGGCTCGTTTTTGGCGTGAAATTTCTGATGCATGACCAGGCTTTGCTTCTCTGCGTAATGCTTTCCACACTCAGTGCACTTGTATGGTTTCTCACCCGTGTGAAGTCTCTGGTGGCGGACGTAGTTTGCCTTCAGCATGAACTGTTCTCCGCAATCAGAACATGAATATGGCTTCTCTCCAGAATGAATACGCCGCAGCCGGAACGACACCGGCTTAATGGTTTATCTCCTGCCACCATTCTGCGATTGAAGGTGCCGATCTTCTTGTCCACAGCAGACTTTGTGGCATGGCCTGAGTCTTTATCCAGTTTGTGACCGACTGCCTTTTCTTTTTGTCTACAGTCGTCCCTCTTAGGTTTAGCTGTAAAACAGAAATATTTGCATTGTTAAACTGAAAAGGTTACGACAACCTCTCCCCTCGTTCCCAGAAACCTCTTATTATTTGCAAAGTTTTCTGGTAGACGATCTTTATAAATTCCTACACAGTATTGCTCACCTTGCCCGACGTCCACAGGGAATTCTTCTTGCTCGATTTTCACAGCAGTCGTTTCTTCCTCACGTTTCACACTAATCTCTTCTTCCTCACCCTCAGATTTAACAGTAATGTCAAGATCTCCAGGGTTATCAACCTCAATATACAACAAATAAGAAAAATAAGAAATATATATAACTGTAATTTGTGTCCACTTTTAATAATTTGATAAATGTCGCAAATTTGATAAAATCACCCAAAATTTTTTTACACAAGGCCAAACAACTATGTAGGAGAAAGAGAAGGCAAAGTAATGGTCAAAGTGAACTCACTAACCCAAAGAAATATTGTTTTCTAAATCGGAATTAAGGGGTATAAATCCACAACCGCCATAAACCAGATCATAACCACAAGTAAAAAAAACATAAATTAAGGAATAATCAAGAAACATCTTCTTAAACATTCATTGGATTTTCTTTTTTTTTATTGCTTTATTCCCTAAAACTTTCAACCAAAACAGCCTCTTGGGCATATAAAAGGAAACGCAACCCCAGACCAACAACTAAGGATTTGTATCACACATGAAAGAAGATTTTTCTAATCATATACTGGAATAAATCATGAGGTAAGTGGCGTCGGCTCATCTGAATGGTGTATACCCTGGGATGGAGTAATCCTAGGGACACACGATTCAGCAGTATTAATATAAAACCATGACCTGCATAAAACTGCCCCTTTACACAATACTCTCTAGTTTCCTTTATTGATTGATTGATTGATTGACAAACTGTTCAAATAAACCTTTGCTGCAATGATAGACTTGCCCACAAGATGGCGCTATGCAGAAACATGAATGGAAACATTGCAGTGCAGATTGTGTCAGTACACACGGAGGTTTTCTACATATAACAGGACATTGTTGACTACAGGAATTAGTAGCTCACAAAATGCAAATCACACGATGCCATACGCTTTCAGAGGGTTCTGCTGCATCATGGGGCAGCACACACTGGTATCAGAGCTCTCTGATGATAATCATGAGATCTCCATAACCCTCAAGTGTGTGCCCAGCTTTACCCAGGAGCTGGCTGGGTCACTGGTAATAGCGACCTCCTGATAACGGATCCCTTTATCACATGAACAAGACACATTGGTCTTGAACGGACGCAGCTGACACCAAATCATTTTATCTACCATCAGTACAGGATTGAAACCCACCTTCCTCATGCAGGGAGGTAGTCTTCAGAGGAAGAGATGTATTATAACGCTATCAGGTCACCACCACGGCAATCACTCAGGTTTATCAACCCGGGATATTACCGTGGTGTTCTGGGTCCCGGGTCTGCCCTGACAGTGTGAATGGCTGCCCGGCTCTGGAACAGAGATTTGTTTACTAAACAAATCCCTCCAATCAGGTGTGTTAGGCGAGACCCAAGTTGAGAAACCCAGGAGGCACCTTTCACACCACCACCTTACCAGGGTGGGACATGGGAGAACCTTCTCTTTTCCCTTGTCCGAGTCCTGAACTGATACATGGAAGAATTTCCCATCAGAGGCGATAGCGGCTAATGCAATAGATGAATTGAAACATGATTGACATAAACAAACTAAACTATATAAATAAACCAAAAGCAAATGGATTATGTTTAAGCAATTAATAAAATGAGAAAACTGGATGAGTCATGTAATTGTTATTTATTAACTTGTATCTGTTACAATGCTACAAAACATTTCAAAGGGTTTCACCTAGATAAATGGAATATATCTCAGCAGGTTATCTATCCATCCGGTGGCAGAAACCATTATATGCAATGTTTATTGAAGCACAAACTCTCACTGAAGCCCTCTAACTGTTCCTACCTCTTCATCCTCCTCCTCCTTTGTATAATAAAGCTTGGGGTTCTCCTTTGACTCGTTCCTGGATTCATCTGCACAAGACACAACATGATCGTTACACAGAGACCAAAACATGAACAGCAGTTGAATAATTGCCTAGTTTGCACTTCTACCTCTAGTAGTCACTTGGCATGGCCTACCCGATAATGGCTAAGGTTAGACCGCAGGGGAGAGAGAGCGGCCTCTGCAACTAGTCAAAAGTAACAATTACCCCGCTCCGAAGGCAAGTCATGAATGAAATAATCTATTGGACAAGAGCGACGTCCAATCAGCTGAAGCCCACAAGACACAGACATTTGAAAGTCAATGAAATAGTTGTGACACAGGAAAACTGGATGTGATCTCAGATAGTGAGATTATGGGTAAAAGAAAATAGAAGGATCTGCTATATTATACATTTTTATTATGTGAATTAGACCAGTATAAAGCAACAACGATTCACAAATAACTTGTTTTATGTAAGCCCTGGAATATAACAAACAGAATAATAATCTAGATTGGGGGTTCTCAACCAATGGTACTAGTACCACTGGTGGTACTTGGACCATTGCAGGTGGTACTCAGGGCAATAACAAGTGGTCAAGGACATAATTTATAAAATATCTTGATATCTTGGGGGCAAAATGGCATATATACAAAATGCACCTTAAAAGCTTGTGTTTAGTAGCTCAAAAGCCAACATTAAATCTCACAACATATGTAATAGTTTAAAGTAGGACAATGACTAGAAAATATGATAGATAGATAGATAGATAGATATGAGATAGATAGATAGATAGATAGATAGATAGATAGATAGATAGATAGATAGATAGATAGATAGATAGATAGATAGATAGATAGATAGATAGATAAATAGATTATACAATCATAACACAACATGACACATACACAGACATGAAATACCTGTCTCATTATGGATAGGGATCTCCTCCTTCTCTTCTTTGAACTCTGGGCCACCTTCTCCAAAGTCAACGACAACAATATTCAGGCTCCGATCCTTTATGACACAAAGTAATCTAATAACTAACAAACTAAGAGCTACAAATTGTCAAATAAATTATATTTGGTTTGTTAAAAGACAGAGGCTGCCATGATGGTCTGCATACAATTCAGGATTATGTCTCTGTATGTGGGTACATAATATGCCCTTTCCATAAAGGTTGGTACTTCAGGACACTGTTTAAGATATAAATGCTCTGTCCTGGAAAAATTTCTATAAATACCATGTACCTGACAGCCACCATCATTATGACCAGCACTGGAAGACCCCTCCTGCGTGTTCCTGTCACTGGATCCACCTGCAGGAAACACACAGCAATTAAACACCTTGATGCGCCACTTATTAATCAGTCTACGCAATCACTATTTACCCGGTGACGTGAGAGGCAGCTGATTCTCCATTGTGAGGTTCTTCCGGAGTTTCTCTAAATACTGCTCCAAGGAAAGACGTACAGAGCCATTTCAACAGTACAGAAGCCTGTTACCTGCAATCAAAAAATGTATATTTAAAGATTAAATGTGCACCATTATTACAAATATTTTAATAAAGTAATATGAAGTAAGGGCGACTTTATTAACCATTGGAAACTTAAAGAAAAAAAACAGGTGTATGAAACAACAGACGATCTAGGATAGTTTGCTTAGGACTGAATGGAATGAGCTAATAACAGAGGTTTTGCACAAAGATTTCTAAATAACTCCTTACAATTCATGCATGTTTACAGGTACCGATCATGGCTGCTCAGGGAGGCTCCTACAAGCATAGGCCACACTTTTATTTTGATTATCTATTAAATACTGTACACCACTCACCTCTACACCTGAGGTCAGGCATCATTTTTCCTTTCCGCTTGAATGAAAGCCCTCCCTGCATTAAAACATCCTTGGATGAGCCTTTTGGGAGCATGAACCATATCTACAAGTCTGACTTTTGCCCTCGTTAGGTCCAGCAGTTGGTACGTGATAACAAAAAGGCCCAGCCATGCACAGAAACCACTTTATTTGGTCATAATTAAACGCAACAGACCAAGAGAAAACAAACCAGTCTGTTGTAATATTATAGATATATAATGATAATGATTTCCCACCACGTGTGTGTGTGTCTAGATGATATGTGTAGTTTGGACACAGCTCTGTGAATGTGTGAAATAACTGTAGTTAGATATTTATAACCAGTTCTACATGTTCATCTATATCATATGAACAACAGTCACTCAAATCTAAGGCTGGGTACACAGTTATCCAATTCCCGATCAATCCGATCTCTGTACGTTCAGTTGGTCATACATGTGATAAGTGTGTATACTCACACAACCGCTAGTTACATCTAATCATGGCGGGTCAAATGATTTTGAAACCTAGAGGAAAAACAAAGAAAAGATATATATATGGTATATTGCTGAGAAGTAAAAAGAAAGAGAATGAGAAAGTAAAACATTATCTCATACGTGTATACCTCTAGGTTGTTTGCGGCACAACACCTTTGATAAATACAGAGTCACAAACTGCAAATTTGAATGAGTCCTAGTTAATAACATATGTGCTGGAAGGTTAGGCAAAATTACAGAAGAGAGAGAATAAGGACACATTCCGCAAATGAACAGTAAATGAACTGTCAACAATGTGAAATAACAGGCAGAGGGAAGGCTGATCTAAACATCTAAACTAGATGTAGATAATTGGAGGAGCAAAGGCTTTTCCTAATAAAACAGCCTAGCAGTCTCCCGGCCACGCTTCACCTTTCCAGGCAGTATTCTGGCCCTTCCTAGCTAATCTAAACAAAAAATCCCAGAGCATGGATATACATTACAAACAGACAATGGTGCGGTGTGTAAAGCAGAAAGCGAGATCTCCGGTGCACATCGAATGGGACCCCAGGAAGACCTAACACGTGTTTCGCCACTGACACAGGCTTTTTCAAAGGTATTTGAGATTTTATATATATACACATATATATACACACACACACACTATGGGGTCAATAATCTGTCACTCAGCCTATGTCTATATATAGTGATATTTATATGGATATTACACTATGGCATCTCTCTCTCTCTCTCTCTCTCTCTCTCTCTCTCTCTATATATATATATATATATATTGTCACTTAGATGGATATCACACTGTATATACAGTATGGGATCTCTCTTAAGGATGTCGCACTGTATATACACTATAGGGCCTCTCTCTCTCTCGTCACTTATACCGTGTTTACACTCACGCCCCGGCAAAAACCCGGGATTTGCATCCCGGGTTTTTGCTGGGGCCAC
>WWET01000490.1:40115-50352 GCA_011038615.1 Limnodynastes dumerilii
AGTAACATACGAAACCCATGTAGACCTGGGGAGAACATACAAACTCCACACAGATAAGACCTAGTCCGGGAATGGAACTCATGACCTCAGCGCTGTGAGACAATGCTACTCACTGAGCCACCGTTCTGATTCTCATAGGAGTAAATGTATCAGTGAGCCTCCTGTTCATCTTGTTCTATTGGTGTGTGCGTTAATAAAGTAATTCCGTTTTACAGCAATGTGATTTATTATTCTTAAGCTGTATACACTTAGCGCTGATTGGCATTTGTGGTTTTATCTTTTTTGTGCCACCGTAGACGTGACCGCTCTCAGGACTGGTGCTGCCCTCAGCGCTATTGTTGGCATTGGGCCTGACCCAGGTCTCCGTCCGACACCCGACTGTGCATGCCCCAGACAGATGCTATGCAACGGATCTCCTAGGGTACAGAACTCCGTTCCATATGCTAGGAAATCCATCCCACGGGGCATCCCTCTAAATCCGCACGCCTAATCCCTGCAAGGGGGGGGATATGCGTCAGATGAGGGAGAGGGGGCAGCAGGAGGCACTTCCGTACGGATCTGCATTTGGATGGACGAGGATCCATGCAGAGAACTTGTGGAAGGCTTTACGCCTGTGCAAAAGGTCTGAAATGACACAAGGTAGAGGGCAGCGCACGTCCCCATCACTCCCCTCTATAGGTAGTATTTCTGGACACCCTACCTTAACTTTTACCCAATGATCTGCGTCTGTCCGTGGATCCCCGCCCCCTCATTTGCATGCCTGTCCCCGCCTGTATGGTGTAACTGAAGGGTCGGCCTCTTCTTCTTACCTTATAATGTCCGCAGCTCAGTTCGCTTGTGTAACTTCTGGCGCGTGCATACGTAAAAGGACGTGCGGAAGACCGCTGACTTCATCAGTGCCGGATCCGGACCCTAGTGATTTTTTGCTGTTTCACATTTCACAAAAGCAAACAAATTTTTTTCCAGAATATTTATTTCATAAAAATAAGTTGGATAATATTTACTATACTATCAATAAAAGCAATGAATGCATTATGTAATAACAAGTAACGTCTAGCACAATAGGCGTGCGTTAATAATTATGAATAAATGCTGGTTATAAGTATCTGAAACATGCAGATCCCTCTTGCTGGAGTTCTCTAAGGCATTGCTATGTCATCACTTTTCACACTATTATCAGAAAAACCACACCCTTAATGACGATGGCTGAATTTTTGGAAATGTGCACGGACCCTCTAGAGACAGATTTAACCAATTTAACCGTAATGTGCGATTAAAATCTGGAACGTGGAAAACAAATGCAACTGAAGCAGTAGTAACAGTCATATGCATGGTTTTTGTAAGCTCGGTCGGCGTCTGTTGTTTGCTGTCATTAGTGGTTACACCGGGTCTGGAGAGGAGCAAATCACTGCAGCTGAAGTTGTTTGGGTTTCTATACAATGGGGTAGATCCAGAACTATGTCCGTCTTCCATAGACGGACGTAATTCACTGAACAATAGCTACTGCGCATGCGTAGTAGCTATTGTACGTAATCTGCGTATCGCTTCGAGACGTAGATTGCGTATATGCGGCCCTATATGTGTAATTTGCATAAACACGTCCATAGTATGAAAACTTGCAACAGCCCTTTTCTCGTATGGTGCCGTACTCCTAGATTGTATTTGCCTATGAGTAGAACGTATTTAATGGATATGCTCAGTGCACAAAAACTGATACATGGCACGTTCCCAATCATATTATCCCCATTACGGTCAACTGTTCTATACTGATTCATAGGACGCGTAACAGTTTACTATATAAAATGAGTAAAATATGATATGGACTCTAAACACAAAAGGCCTGATCCAGACTTAATAATGACAGCCGACTCACCCGCAGCATGCGCATCGTAACTCTGATCGCACGTAACTTATACATAACGCCGTACAATAGGACAAGACATCCCTACGCAAGCTGATTATACGTATTGTGGGTGGAGTAAGTTGTACAGTATGGGCTGGGGTACGACAAAGAATGACATACGACTGGATACGCAAGGCAGGTTCTGAACACGCAAACTGGCTAAGTTACGTTTGTGCGAGGGGAGTGCGTTATACTTAGTAGTGCGGCATTTAGGCACGCTGCCTACGTAAAACGATCTTAAGTCTGGATCAGGCCCAAACTCAGTAAATACCCAATATGTATGTAAGCAGAGGCTGAGAAGAGAGAACCAGGGGGAGGGAGGACAGGAAGACGGAGGGATGATGGAAACAATGGCCCCGATCCGGATCTGAGCAGCAATGTAAAAGTACACGATCCGAAAGCACGCACAGAGGTACAGCAGCTATGTGCCCAAACACACTGCACAACACTAGTACGTTGTATTGTATGCTATAGAAAGAAGATTATGAATAGTACCAACGCTTCAATAAGAATGTGAACGCACCAAACCAATTACATAATCTATTTGTATTTGTAGTATTTACATCTGTGTTTAGATCTGTATCGGGGGCACATCATTGGGCTGGATTCAGAGCTCCGGTCGCAATGCAATTGAGGCCGGAGTTCTGAGAAAAGTGCTCATTTTGGAACGTAATCTACGTTACTTCTTGCAACGATTGCGATAGATTGCGTACACGCGGTTTTAAATCTAGTTGCAAGAAGTAACGTAGATTATGTTCCAAAATGACTGCGCATGCGCAGTAGCACTTTTCTCAGAACTCCGGTCTTCAATTGCATTGCGGCCGGAGCTCTGAATCCGGCCCATTGTGTTTAGCTCTGTATCTGGGGCACATCATTGTGTTTAGCTCTGTATCTGGGGCACATCATTGTGTTTAGATCTGGATCGGGGGCACATCATTGTGTTTAGCTCTGTATCTGTGGCACATCATTGTGTTTAGCATCATTGTGTTTTAGTATATTCACTACGTGACGCCTTTTCTTCCCTCCCTAAGGGAACAAAGTTAGAGATGGAGCTAGAGAACAAGTGAGGAGATGGGGATGGAGAGTGTAGAGATAGTGGGTGTGTGAGGAGTCCATGTAATTAGGAGGGAGGAGTCCGAATAGAGATCATTAAACTGTCAATAAATAGTATTCTAGATCTACCCTTCTATCTATACTTTTACATCAGTCCTGGTACACCTGAGACTCTCTAGGCATTGTAAAAATACAACTCCCAGCATGCTTTACCTGCACAGGCATAGCTGATAGCTGACAAAGCATGCTGGAACGCGTAGTTTCACAGCACAGGTTGGCCAGGCCTACTCTAGGTTAAAAAGCAATTTTAGAGACATGGGGCGGTATTCACAGATCCGTTTTTCCGGCGGACCACGTGCGTATTTTAGGAGCGCATTAACTGCGCAGGCGTAGTAAATTTTTCCACACCCATTACATTGTATTTACGCACGCAAGTACTTTAGACACGGACTTGTGAATTGCACTTAGGGACATATGTACGGAGGGGCGTGGTTTTTATCCGGACGGTAGAAGTAACGTGAAAGTGGGCGGGGGGAGCACTTAAATGGGCATTTGGGGGCGTGGTTAGATAAATACGCCCGTACGTAACATATGCGCGTAAGTACACACGTAGCGTTAGGGGTGCCCTATAGAGGCACAGGTCACCGAAAACCCGTCCGGCCGAGAAGAGTGTCATGGGTGTGGCCTTGCTACGTGCGTGTATAAAAATGCGCACGTAGTAAATACAGATCTATCAGCCTGGCCACCAATTCACAAACTACTCTGTGGCAGTAATGGGCCGTATTCAGAGATCCGCTTTTGTGGAAAGTTCCGTGCATATTTTTAGGATCGCATCAACTGCGCACGCGTAGTAACTTTTATATGCTGTTAACGTAGGGTATACACGCGGAAGTGCCTAAGGGACGGGCGTAGGAATATCCGCACCTAAGTCTGACGGAAATATATACGTATGGAAGGATTAGCATAGAAATGGGCGGGGGGAGGCATTTCAATGATGGAAAGTGGGCGCTCTTACAGATATAGGACCGGAATTATACGCACGGAAGACACATACGCCCGGAAATGACTGTGGATAGTTAATGGCAGTCTATGGAGGTAGTCTCCGAGAGGACGGGGAAAGCAAGGAGAGTGACTGGGGTTTTGGTGGGTGTAACTTGCTCCGTAGGTGCGTATATTTGCGATCCGATCACAGCACGGAAGTCTGAATACAGCCCAATATTTCTACATCACACTATACGTAAATCAGTGGTTGATGTGGAAACCTAGAAGTAGCAGAAAATGAAAATGAACAAATAATAGAAGTGAATGGAGATTTATAGGCTTTCCATTACATCAGTGGGAGAGGTGACGGTATGCAATCTCCCCGTATACACCCTCATTTCAAGCCCTGATGTAAATCACTTTCTGAGTCAGATCTTGTGCTCTGCTGCCTTTCCTTCCCTATATATGTCAATTCTATTCTGGCCTCCAAAGCTCTACCCTAAAGATTACCAATGTGACTAGTGTAGTATAAAAAGCACTATCCTAAAAGAATAAAAAGTCCTCCATCAAAAAATCTGTTTGCATCACAAGTCTATAAAAGAGAATTCTCATTAAGAACATAATTGTGGTTTCCCCTCATGAAGTTTTTTATGAGCAACAAGGACGGAGTTACTGACAAAGCCTTTTCCACATACCAGGCAGATAAATGGTTTCTCCCCTGTGTGCGTTCTCTGGTGGATAACAAGCTTCGAGTTGCTTGTGAAGCCTTTGCCGCACACGGAACACGCAAACAGCTTCTCTCCTGTGTGGATTCTCTGGTGAGTAACTAGACTTCCCTTCGTGGAAAAGCTTTTCTCACACACAGAACACGCATAAGGCTTCTCTCCGGAGTGATTTTTCTGATGGACGACCAGTTGGGAGTTTTGGGCGAAACACTTTCCACATTCAGCACACGCAAATGGCTTTTCTCCTGTGTGAGTTCGCCGATGAGCAACAAGATCTGAACCCTGGACAAAGCCCTTCCCGCAATCTGCACAGGTGAACAGTTTTTCCCCGGTGTGAATTCTCTGATGTGTAACAAGGCTTCCCTTCTTAGCAAAACATTTCCCACACTCATTACACACAAATGGCTTCTCACCGGTGTGACTTCTGTAATGTATGATAAGCAGTGCATTGCAGATGAATCTTTTCCCGCAGTCGGGACACGCATGTGGCTTCTCACCTCTATGGTTTTTCTGGTGTTTAGCCAAATGTGAATTACTCGTGAACCGCTTTCCACACTCTTTGCATTCAAATGGCTTTTCCCCTGAGTGAATTCGCATGTGTTCCTGAAGGATAGCATTACGTGCAAAAGCTTTACCGCAGTCTGGACACACAAATGGTTTCTCTCCCGTGTGAATTCTTTGATGTATAACCAGCAATCCATTACTAATAAATCGTTTGCCACAATCTAAACATACATGAGGCTTTTCTCCTCTATGATATTTTATATGTTTAACAAGCTGAGAGTTGGAGGTAAACCGTTTGCCACATTCAGAACAGGTGAAGGGTTTCTCTCCTGTGTGAATTCTCTTGTGTTCCACAAGAATGGTGTTACGGGTAAAACCTTTTCCACATATGTTGCACACATAAGGCTTTTCCCCCGTGTGAAGTCTCTCGTGCCTAATGCGTTGTCCGTTGCTTATAAACCGCTGATCACATAGAGAACACGCATATGGCTTTTCCCCGGTGTGAAGCCTCATATGCTCCACTAGAATTGTGTTACGGGTAAATCCTTTCCCACATTCAGAGCAAACAAAAGGCTTCTCTCGTGTGTGAATTTTATGATGTGACGTAAGTTGAGGCTTTGTAGGAAAACTCTCTCCACATTCGCTGCATATAAAGTTTTCATTTCCAACGTTACTGGAACCATGCGTCGCACTGTCACAGTTATTGGGGTACTTTGGTTCATTGGTAGACGACTCGGGATTCAGAAGCTTGTTGGGGGTATTTGGGAATTCTGCAGCGGAGGAACTCGTTTCAATATCCATCATTTCAAATTTTGGAAATGACGGCGGATACATATCCATGCTAGTTCTGCTGTAACAAATATCCATTCTATTGCTGCTGTATCCAGCTGGGGAAGGCAAAATGAAATATTTCAAACATTTTATTTTTTACCCCTTTAAAATGACACAAACTAATATCTCAAATTTTCTAAAGATAAAACAAACAAACCAACTAATTTAAAAGAGATTTGAAACTTTATTTTAAAATTCCAGTGGCAAAACTTCAGCTTTATAAATATTTTGGGTTTTTTGTTTCGGCGAGTAATATTAATAGATACTGAGGAACAACATTCTGGTCACACATCCTCCTGATCAAAAAAAGCTGGAATCTAATGGAAGGTGGGAAGGAGACTTACAATGTTCAGAAGAAATGCATTGCTATTACATAGAAGATCATTAGTGTATACTGAGAAAGCTAAAATGTTGGACAACTTTATAGTAATTCATACACGTTATGTAAGCTTGAAATTATGGCTTTTCCTACTTTGATGTATACCTTATAAACACTATGGGCTGAAACCTTAGAAGATAAATGTTATCCATAATCTAATTGGCCACGGACGACACATCTACTATTTGTTACTTACCTTCACTGATGTCTACAGCAATCTCCTCCTCTTTAATGTTGACCGTGGTCTCATCTTCTGACTGAGAGCCAACTTCTACAATGTTCAGGTCTTTCTCCTGTGCGGACAAAACACAAAGATGAAAAACAGTGAAACATAGTCAGTGCACCATGAACATCCTCGAGCAAAATGATTTCATATATCTGTAACTCAATGGCCTCCAGCAAAGAAACCACAGGTAAATCCACATTGAACACATAATCTAGGGTTACTAATAACCAGAATTCATATATTCATCTACCCACAGTTACTTAAATACTTAACCTTGCCATCAGGAATTCCCCGGCTCCCAACAAAACAGTCTGACATCTGGGGATCTGTGCATCATGTACACATTGCCTGAACCCGGTTGCAGTCCAAGCTAAGAAAGTCTGATTTCTGTAATAGGGACATCCGAAAATTCCTTTTAAGATGTCCCTATTTCGAATACCCCTTTAGTTTAGAAATTTTTTTTAGAATGGGTTAGTATGCCAATCGGTATACTCATCCATTTCGATTCAGAAACGCCGCCACTGCTGCTACCGCAGGACCCAGACCACGGGGAAGGTGAGTAACCTCTCCAGGGTTAGGGTCAGGCTGCGGGGAAGGGAGGGATAGGGTCAGACTGCAGAGAAGGGAGGGTTAGGGTCAGGCTGCAGGGGAGGGAGGGTTAGGGTCAGGCTGCAGGGGAGGGAGGGGTAGGGGCAGGCTGCGGTTTTCAGACCTGGCGCAGCACCTATGCAAGATCCAAAACAGCACCGACTGGACACGGCAGTAAAGTATATGGGGAGCCCAGAGGGGGACTGTTAGGGTTAGGGTTAGGCTACAGGTAGAGGATGGGGTTAGGTGGGTGGGGTTAGGAGTGGAGTGTAGAAAAGGAGGCTTAGGGTTAGGCTACTGGGAGAGGATGGATCAAATAAGGGGAAGCTTAGGCTTATTAGGCTAATGTAGGGTCCAGCGGGAGAGAGGGTTAGGGTAATGGAAGGGGAGGGTTGGGGTTAGAATGAGGGGAAGGGGTGGGGGTAGTTTTTTGCCTTACCTTTCGGAGCATATACAATTGAAATCCCAGTCAGTTTGAAACTGTCTGGGAGAAAACGGTCCTATCGAAATAGGGCCGTTCTTTCCGGGGACCCAAACCCGCCTGAACCATGGACAGATCTTCTGACCAGGCTGTGCCATCTTTAAATATTCAGCACAACGATCAGATATACTGAGCAAACCGAATGATATTATTATCTGCCAGAAGCGTCAATGAACCGTTTTTGCTGCATTCCTACACACCNNGCATTCCTACAAACCCGTCCAGCATCCACACTATACAATTATTGGGTGATCGGCCTGAGAACTGTACTGGGTGTACCTGGATCTAGTTGTAGAAATGGGCACCAGTTAAATATTGAAAGAGCTATAAGTGTTTACTGTCACCTTATAATGCATGGGGCTGTCACTGTCTTCTTTGCACAGCTTTGAATAGAGAGGGCTGGTGCATCTGTCTGGGGAGCCAATATCGCTGGATTTATCTGTGAAAAAGAAGATACAATTACCAAAGAATCAGGGAGAGGCTGAGGCAGAACGACAGAAGTGACATTAGACCTCAAGGAAATGAAAGCATTTCTTATACCATCCAGCTGGTAATAGGAAATCAGTTGTAGTGGACTCAAAGAGTAATAAGAGATGTATTAGGAGGGACAGAGACTTTTCAACAAACTGAGAGAAATTCTGGTCTTCAGTATAAATATATTTAACAATGGGTGCGAACAATTCAGCACAGCTGCAGCAATCAATGCAGAGGAGAAATATTACTGTCAGGGGACTGTGCCAGAGTTGTGGGCAACCTCAAAATAGGAGCAAATCTGCACCTGGCTAAACCATGCGGGAGGAAATGAAAGCGTGCAAACAGAACGATGATTTATAGCTCAACTCTAAATGACAAATTTCATTAATATGACTAACTGTGCACAAAAAGCAAATTCCGGTATTCTCCCTGCGTGGAAATATATCAAATGACTTTCCTCTCCTCATATTGAACATGTTTGTCCAGGCGCAGCTTTCTGTGCGCCTAATCAACCCCACATGTACTTTATATAGTGTGCCATTCCCAGACCCCTAATATACCCCACATGTGCTTTATATAGTGTGCCATTCCCAGACCCCTAATATACCCCACATGTGCTTTATATAGTGTGCCATTCCCAGACCCCTAATATACCCCACATATGCTTTATATAGTGTGCCATTCACAGACACCTAATATACACCACATATATTATACTATATACCATTCCCAGACCCCTAATATACCCCACATATATTATACTATATACCAATCCCAGACCCATAATATATCCCATTATATTATACTATATACCAATCCCAGACCCATAATTGTACTTTATATAGTGTGCCATTCCCAGACCCCTAATATACCCCACATGTGCTTTATATAGTGTGCCATTCCCAGACCCCTAATATACCCCACATGTGCTTTATATAGTGTACTATCTCCATACCCCTAATATACCCCACATGTACTTTATATAGTGTACCATCTCCAGACCCCTAATATACCCCACATGTACTATATATAGTGTACCATCTCGAGACCCCTAATATACCCCACATGTACTTTATATAGTGCGCCATTCCCAGACTCCTAATATACCCCACATGTACTTTACATAGTGTGCCATGCCCAGACCCCTAATATACCCCACATGTACTTTATATAGTGTACCATCTCCAGACCCCTAATATACCCCACATGTACTATATAGTGTACTATCTCCATACCCCTAATATACCCCACATGTACTTTATATAGTGTACCATGTCCAGACCCCTCATATACTCCACATGTACTTTATATAGTGTGCTATTCCCAGACTCCTAATATACCCCACATGCTTGGCGCCAGGCTCCTCCCTCTCTAATGACAGGAAACCGGCGCAGAGATTCCTGGCGCCCGGCTCCTCACTCTGTAATGACAGGAGACGGTGTCAGCGATCACCACTCACCTGAGCTGATATTCTCCACTTTCACCCTCATGTACATCTCCTCCGCATCGTCACTCTGTGATCCCAGCTCCATCTTCACATCAGCCAGGCCGTCCCACTACATGTAATATGGAGGGAGAGAGGCTGAAATCACAACTCGTGGTATAAAAGTACTTTATGTGATGTCACAGGGCTGGACCAAGACTCCCAGCACCAGCGATCCCCTGGCTCATAGCTCAGCTCCACCTTACAGCTTGTGCATCAGTCTCCCTTACACAGACGTCTGGTCAGCACCGAGCTCATCCTCTGCATCCTCCCCCCGCCATGAAGTGAGCTCGCATCCCATCCCGCCATCGGAAACACTCTCAGCATGCAATTACGGATCTGTCTTGGGAATGACCACACATCCGCCATCTCTCATTCTTGTTGTTTCCACTTATGCAACATTGCACGCTTCCATCCTTTCATAGAAAGTGACGGCAGATAAGAGCCACATGGCCCATCTAGTCTGCCCATTTGTTTATTGAAAACTATACTGACCCTAGACCCTATTTACCCTCAATTTGGGTTTACAATTTAGGATACCCTTATATTTATCCCAAGCATGTTTAAATTGTTCTACTGTATTGGCCTCAACCACCTCAGATGGGAGAA
>WWET01000490.1:52306-71672 GCA_011038615.1 Limnodynastes dumerilii
CCCATTCCCAGCAGTCACCTCTCCAGTCACACATATCCCCTGGTGTCACTGTATAATGTCGCATTCCCAGCAGTCACCTCTCCAGTCACACATATCCCCTGGTGTCACTGTATAATGTCGCATTCCCAGCAGTCACCTCTCCAGTCACACATATCCCCTGGTGTCACTGTATAATGTCGCATTCCCAGCAGTCACCTCTCCAGTCACACATATCCCCTGGTGTCACTGTATAATGTCCCATTCCCAGCAGTCACCTCTCCAGTCACACACATCCCCTGGTGTCACTGTATAATGTCCCATTCCCAGCAGTCACCTCTCCAGTCACACACATCCCCTGGTGTCACTGTATAATGTCCCATTCCCAGCAGTCACCTCTCCAGTCACACACATCCCCTGGTGTCACTGTATAATGTCCCATTCCCAGCAGTCACCTCTCCAGTCACACACATCCCCTGGTGTCACTGTATAATGTCCCATTCCCAGCAGTCACCTCTCCAGTCACACACATCCCCTGGTGTCACTGTATAATGTCCCATTCCCAGCAGTCACCTCTCCAGTCACACACATCCCCTGGTGTCACTGTATAATGTCCCATTCCCAGCAGTCACCTCTCCAGTCACACACATCCCCTGGTGTCACTGTATAATGTCCCATTCCCAGCAGTCACCTCTCCAGTCACACACATCCCCTGGTGTCACTGTATAATGTCCCATTCCCAGCAGTCACCTCTCCAGTCACACACATCCCCTGGTGTCACTGTATAATGTCCCATTCCCAGCAGTCACCTCTCCAGTCACACACATCCCCTGGTGTCACTGTATAATGTCCCATTCCCAGCAGTCACCTCTCCAGTCACACACATCCCCTGGTGTCACTGTATAATGTCCCATTCCCAGCAGTCACCTCTCCAGTCACACACATCCCCTGGTGT
Organism: Limnodynastes dumerilii; assembly: GCA_011038615.1. Classification (NCBI taxonomy): domain Eukaryota; kingdom Metazoa; phylum Chordata; class Amphibia; order Anura; family Limnodynastidae; genus Limnodynastes; species Limnodynastes dumerilii. The sequence continues at coordinate 53,238 of WWET01000490.1, forward strand.
CACTGTATAATGACCTATTCCCAGCAGTCACCTCTCCAGTCACACACATCCCCTGGTGTCACTGTATAATGACCCATTCCCAGCAGTCACCTCTCCAGTCAGCAGATGAATGATCTTGTTGGTGAGTTCCAGGATCTTCTGGTCATTGTTTCCCTCAGGTCTCTGGGTCCTGTCTTCTCCTCCAGATACACAGGGATTGCTGTTGGGTGGCAAACTTTCATGGGGCTTCTTCAGTGGTACATAATCCTGAGGAATGCGAGACATTAGCAAATAATATAAAAACATGAGACGGTATACTGCAATGTTCAGCAGATCCCTCTTATAGTTAATGAGATAGTAGCGATGTTACTGTAACACTCCCAGAATCCTCCTCACCTCTCCAGTCACATCCCTGTGTTATTACTAGAGATAAGAGTGATGTCATGTGACACTCCCAGAATCCTCCTCACCTCTCCAGTCAACAGGTAGATGATCTCTAGGGTGAGGTTTAATATCCGCTCCGTCATGTGACCCCTGTCCTTCTCCATTCTGAGGACTATGACAATGAGCTGGTGGAGGTTGACTGATTTAAGTTACTCTGTGGGTATAGACATGACATATATATTAAATGTTTAGATGAACCAGTACAAAATGGATCCAGTCTGCATTATTTTATTTTAACTACAGACCCTCCAACATGACCCATTCCGTTAGGTACAATAAAATCCGCTCCTGAGCTTCAAACTGTCACTCACCCGGTTTCAATGAATTAACTGACTAACTTCAACAAAGGAGGTTACCATAGCAACTGACAGTTGGAAACTGAAGAGCAGAGTATTTTGTACCTAATGGAATGGGTCATGTTGCAGGGTCTGTAATCTATGAAATAGAACAAGTGTAAATAAAATAACAGAAAATAACTTGTTCATGTTTTCAGCAACAACCAACAAAAAATACATATAGGTTTTGCCATACTTCACCTTGTTCTGTGTTTCAGTATTGCTTGCTATCTCTTTGTCCCATCCAACTTGTAGCTAGGAAAGTATGGCAAAACCTATATGGTGTTTTGTTGTGGTTGTTGCTGAAAATTCACGATGAAATTCATGGGTGGTGCTGGTAATTCTGTGATGAGTATAGGTCCAAAAATCCATAATATCTTATAATAATCCAGATTTCACCAGAGTGATACAGTTACAGTGCTGTATGTATACTGATGCAGAGATGGCCAACCTTCAGGTGTTGTGAAACTACAAGTCCCAGCAAGCTCCAGCGCCAAAGGTAAAGCCGATAACTGACAGAGCATGCTGGGACTTGTAGTTTTACAGCACCTGGATTGCAACAGGCTGTCCAGGCCTGGAATACTGCATAAAGTGTTAAGTATGCCCAAGTGCAATATAAAATGTTACTCCCAGTATCACCACAAGGCCACACTGGCACAATCCTAAAGAAATAGTCCTTATACTATCCCCCCGAACATGCATAAAGCCAGAATTGCTCACCCAGGGGCTCACAGTAACATCCTCTACTGCATCTCCCCCGTCTCAGCCTGAATAATGTCGCGTAACAATGCCATCTCTGAGCTCAGAGCATCACGGGAGTTGTAGTTCACCTGCACGATTGTTGTGGAACTGAGCATGCGCGTGACCGCGCCGTTGCTACTGCGCATGTTCCAAGCGTCCCTAGCGGCTCTGTTGCCATGGAGAAAGGGAGTGTTGCCCTGGGGACATCTTTGTTAAGGGACTGCCCAGCGGCGTAAACAAGTAATTAGCAAATGAAAAGGAGTAGAACACCTTTATGGTGCTTCTTACAACCATAGGATTAAATAAAATGCATCTACAAATAATTAAATAAAATGCATCTTACAAATAATCAGAAACACTGTCTCTGTCTATAAAACATAAGATGGCAAATAGCATAGAGCGCAAAAAATGTGCATTGTTATTTGTTCAGTAGAAATGGCTGAAAACCTAAAATAGAAGCATTGAAGTAAAAAAAAAACATCTTAATAAAATACTAGAGCTTTTGTGCAAGCGGAATGCGCAAGCATACGTCGGATCCAGCCAAAATACGCAACTCTGGATAGGACGTAGTGAAATGAGGCAAGATGGAGCCATATACGCAGAGGCTGTGGGTTATATGCTACTTTGCTATGTTTTAAACCATTTTTAGTCTTAAAACAGTCCTTTAACCTTGTTATACATTATTTACTGTAATGCCTGAGCATAGCAGCGGTATTCCTCTGCTATTATAGGATAAATTAAAAATATATATAAGTGAGAATAAAATAAACACAATAAGGACCTTCTGATAGCTGTTTGCTACTATAAAAACACACGTGCCACTATATGTAATGAAGGATACAAATAAAGAAAAGGAGTGAATAGTGTGGGCGCTGAGGTAATTACAAACAATTATATATATAATAATATAGTGATATAAACATGATACAAAGAACAGATAAGAGACCTTAGTGAAATATGTGTTAAATTGAAACAATAAAAATAACACACAGTTCAACAAATAGTCCAAAAATTGAAATCATGTATCTAGATTCAAGTGTGGAGAAGTCCTTTCTATAGTTTGGAACAACGTGGAGCCTCAAGAATAAGGAAAAAGTGACCTCCTATACAATGTCCACTGTCTTTCAAATAATGTGCTGCTCCACATACATATTGTATCAATGACGTAATACATGAAAAAGAAGGACATTTTGTGTGATGTGTAAAATCAGATGTCAGTTTATTAACAGCAAAAACAATTTAGACACGATATCCACAATGTAAAACAGATAATAAATAGCAAATATACACAAAGGTTTAAACAAATGAATAAACCCCCTAGGAGGGAAGCCCCATACCAGATGAAGACATGAGTGTTGCACAGATGACAGTCCCGGGAAGCCACACATTCAATACCACAAACCGCCTGGAACTCATCGGTACTGTCACTATAGTAACACAGGAGAGGGTCTGTCACTATAGTATCACAGGAGAGGGTCCTGTCAATATAGAATCACTTATCATACTTACCCTTGGCTTTGCATTGAATAACGCTATGAGGTAGTGTTATTCATGGAAATAGATTTGGTCATACAGGACTCCCATAGGAGCCCTGTATATCCAGTACTGTTCATCTGCACCGCAGAGGAAGGAAAAGAAAGGTAAGTGAATTTAAGTTTTTTAATGAAAAAAAATTGTTAGTATATAAGGGGCACAAAAGGAGGCTGATACATATAAGGGGGCACAAAAGGAGGCTGATACATATAAGGGGGCACTAAAGAAGGCTGATACATATAAGGGGGAATACTGAGAAAGGAGAAAAAAAGAAAGAGATGAGTGCACTCTAATAGTCCACAAAATGACAAGTATTTTTGGTAAAAATAGTAACTTTTATTGATATACATTAAAATCTGAATATATTAAGGTGCAAATGTGTGGGCAGAGGGAGGGAAAGGTGGGGACCGGCACATCGGGGACGATTCCCTGATTGGTCCGTACAACCAATAAGAAAAGTCAACAGAAATAAGGAAAAAAGATAATAAAATAACACTGACAAGTATATACAAGCAGAAGGAAATTAACTACAAATATAGTCCTGAATATTAAGATCGCCAGAGAGAGATTGACAGTGAAGCCTAATAATTGAACCAGAATACGGACTGTCAATCGGAATCGTCGCTGATAGAAAACATATAAGGTGGCTCGGATTAGGAAGGGAAGTTGATTTTCCTCTAACACAGATGATTGGTTCTTGTCATTATAAATATACTTATCCGCCATGAGATATGTTGATGATACCTTGAGAAAGCTCGCCTTTTGAGCGAAACGTGCGTAGGCTTTTTTTTGCTCATGAGGAAACTTTGTTGTTAATAAAGTTTACCTATTTATTAGACCTTAATTTAATTTAATACTATTCCTTTGTATTATTAAGCTCCGTATATATCTCCCTTCTATCTGAGGAGATCGCTCAGCGGGAAACCTACCCACAAATACCATTTAACCTATTTAAATAAGGATTAGCTCTCCTGCTTGAAGGCTTATATTGCCAGATAATTGACCTATTACTGTTATTCATAATAAGAACCTATCTGCAGGATAAGCTGCTGCCTACTTTGCACCTATTTAAATATGGATAGCTTACCTGCTTTGTAAGCTGCACGTTCAGACAATATAATTGCTGTTTACTTACAGTATCGTGAATCATTTTTTTGGATTTAATCTGTTACTTTGGTTTATGAACAGCGCCTTCTGTTGAAGATTGCTGCTTATTTTTTTATATTGGGGATTACATAAATATTTACTCAACAGCAGTATTCACTGCTTATGAGATTTACCCTATTATTTTTTATTATAATTCACAGGGACCTGCACTGAAAACTACCTTAGTCATTGTAACAGTGTATTTTTACAACTGAGAGATGTTGCAATTGATACATTGCTTCTTGCCTAAGCAAGTTACTTTTGACACTCCATGGGGCTGATTCAGAGTTACACATCCACCTTTTTTTTAGGTGGAAGTGTACAGCTCGTCTAAACAATTTTTTAAAGTAAGGGTGTTGATTAATAAAAAAAAAATTGCATGCATGGAAAATTCTTGACTTTTACACATATAACTAAAATACTGCATTAGCTTTATGATTATTCTATAAAGGAGGTGGCTAAGAAACTTCACCTCCTAATTTTAATTCTGGTTTTACAATATAAATCTGCCTCCCCTTGCAGCTCAGCATGGTATTGCTCAGGTCTACACTTCCACCTAAAAAAAGGTGGATGTGTAACTCTGAATCGGCCCCCATATATCTGTGTCCCAACGACAACTAACTTACTGCTGGAGCTTTTTAAGCATTATAATACACAGGCTTTTGCTTGAACATACATTTAAGGTCTATGGATTAATACATCAATATATTGACAGTCTCCTCATTTATTAGTTTTTATGGACCGGATTCAGAGATTCGTGTCTGTGCAATGCGGAATCGCACAGGCTATCCATGCATCCTATAGCCCACTCTGAATAGCACGTAAGGAGCTACTCAGAGTAGTATGCGGATGTGCAAGGCACATCCAACTTGTTAAAAACTTTTTTTTGTTTCATTGTTTAAAAAACCCCTTTCCCCGCCTGCCCCGCCGCCGCAGCCTATATGTAATAAATAAATAAATAAAGGGCCGGCCGACAGGGCATACTGCCGATAGTAGAACTACAGGCACAAGCATGCCCATGAATGATAAGGCATGCTAGCGCTTGTAGAACTACTATCGGCAGCATGCCCTGTTACAAATTACTACACATGGCCATTTAGTTAAAAGTAAAACATACAGTGCCCGCTCCCTAAAAAAAAATGCTTCACGTGCCCCCACAAAAATGACTAAAATACATTGCACAAGTGCCCCGAAATAAATAATAAACAATGCCACCAGTGCCCAGCAATAAATACTAAACAATGCCAACAGTGCCCCGAAAAAAATAATAAACAGTGACACATATTACTGCACATACATAAAATATATAGCCATATATGCCCCCTCCAAAAATTTAATTGCTAAAAAAAATTCCCATAATCTGGCTAGAAAATAAAAAAAAGGGGGGTGGTCTTGTAAACAAAAAAAACCTATACGGACGTCGCATACTATGTCCTGCAAGCAGGACATCCCGGCGCTAATAACAGGTCGGCTGGCATTGGGGTATATATATAATCTCTGCCAGCCTGTGAAATTTGCAAAGTCTCACGATGGAAATTTGGATTTCTCACCTAGCGTATTTTTATCATTTTTGTGGGGGCACGTGAAGCATTTGTGTTTTTTTAGGGAGCGGGCACTGTATGTTTTTTTTTTAACTAAATGGCCATGTGTAGGGATTTGTAACAGGGCATGTTGCCGATTGCAGTTCTACAAGCGCTAGCATGCCTTGTCATTCATGGGCATAGTCGTGCCTGTAGTTCTACTATCGGCAGTATGCCCTGTCGGGCGGCCCTTTATTTATTTATTTATTTATTTATTACATATAGGCTGCGGCAGCGGGGCAGGCAGGGGAAGGGGTTAATTTTTTACTAAACAGGGTTTATTTTAAAAAACTTTTTTTCAGCTCCGGTTAGCTGCCCCTACGATTCCGCCAGCCCGGACTGGTGTGTATGGAGTATTTAATGAAAAAAGCGGAGCTTTTCTCATTTAAATATCCTGGCACACCCCCTTTGCAGTCGGAATCGGATGCTGGCAGATACCATAAACTCCGCCAGAAATCCGACTTCCTTCCGCATTTAGCGCATGCGCAGATCTCTAAAAAAAGCATTGCATCCGTGTGAAATTCACACGGATGCGATACTCTGAATCAGGTCCTATATCACTACTTTGTCTTGTGTAACACTATAATTAAAATTTGTTTTTATATTTCTCTGGCATCATTACCACTTACCTCCACACCTTCCCCTCCCTCTGCCCACACATTTGGACCCTAAAATATTCAGATTTTAATGTATATCAATAAAAGTTACTATTTTTACCAAAAATACTTGTCATTTTTTGGACTATTAGAGTGCACTCATCAGTACCCCTCTTTCTTTTTTCTCCTTTCTCAGTATATCGATTAACAGAGGGGCAGAGTAGCACCGAATGTTTTACCCACATATATGTGGGACATATAAGGGGTATTAACCCTGTCATCTAATTTAGTATCTCCTTCTTTTGGTCTTAACTGTTTAAAGTGTCCAACTATTATGTGGGGTAGAGGTTGGAAGGGTTAATCAACCTTATTTTTTTGAGTGTGGCTTTTAGTTCTGTATTGAAAACATATAAGGTGGCACAAAAGGAGGCGGATACATATAAGATGCACAAAAGGAGGCTTATACATATAATGTGCACAAAAGGAGGCTGATACATGTAAGAGGCACAAAAGGAGGCTGATACATATAAGGGGCACAAAAGGAGGCTGATACATATAAGGGGCACAAAAGGAGGCTGATACATATAAGGGGCACAAAAGGAGGCTGATACATATAAGGGGCACACAAGGAGGCTGATACATATAAGGGGCACAAAAGGAGGCTGATACATATAAGGGGCACAAAAGGAGGCTGATACATATAAGGGGCACAAAAGGAGGCTGATACATATAAGGGGCACAAAAGGAGGCTGATACATATAAGGGGCACAAAAGGAGGCTGATACATATAAGGGGCACAAAAGGAGGCTGATACATATAAGGGGCACAAAAGGAGGCTGATACATATAAGGGGCACAAAAGGAGGCTGATACATATAAGGGGCACAAAAGGAGGCTGATACATATAAGGGGCACAAAAGGAGGCTGATACATATAAGGGGCACAAAAGGAGGCTGATACATATAAGGGGCACAAAAGGAGGCTGATACATATAAGGGGCACAAAAGGAGGCTGATACATATAAGGGGCACAAAAGGAGGCTGATACATATAAGGGGCACAAAAGGAGGCTGATACATATAAGGGGCACAAAAGGAGGCTGATACATATAAGGGGCACAAAAGGAGGCTGATACATATAAGGGGCACAAAAGGAGGCTGATACATATAAGGGGCACAAAAGGAGGCTGATACATATAAGGGGCACAAAAGGAGGCTGATACATATAAGGGGCACAAAAGGAGGCTGATACATATAAGGGGCACAAAAGGAGGCTGATACATATAAGGGGCACAAAAGGAGGCTGATACATATAAGGGGCACAAAAGGAGGCTGATACATATAAGGGGCACAAAAGGAGGCTGATACATATAAGGGGCACAAAAGGAGGCTGATACATATAAGGGGCACAAAAGGAGGCTGATACATATAAGGGGCACAAAAGGAGGCTGATACATATAAGGGGCACAAAAGGAGGCTGATACATATAAGGGGCACAAAAGGAGGCTGATACATATAAGGGGCACAAAAGGAGGCTGATACATATAAGGGGCACAAAAGGAGGCTGATACATATAAGGGGCACAAAAGGAGGCTGATACATATAAGGGGCACAAAAGGAGGCTGATACATATAAGGGGCACAAAAGGAGGCTGATACATATAAGGGGCACAAAAGGAGGCTGATACATATAAGGGGCACAAAAGGAGGCTGATACATATAAGGGGCACAAAAGGAGGCTGATACATATAAGGGGCACAAAAGGAGGCTGATACATATAAGGGGCACAAAAGGAGGCTGATACATATAAGGGGCACAAAAGGAGGCTGATACATATAAGGGGCACAAAAGGAGGCTGATACATATAAGGGGCACAAAAGGAGGCTGATACATATAAGGGGCACAAAAGGAGGCTGATACATATAAGGGGCACAAAAGGAGGCTGATACATATAAGGGGCACAAAAGGAGGCTGATACATATAAGGGGCACAAAAGGAGGCTGATACATATAAGGGGCACAAAAGGAGGCTGATACATATAAGGGGCACAAAAGGAGGCTGATACATATAAGGGGCACAAAAGGAGGCTGATACATATAAGGGGCACAAAAGGAGGCTGATACATATAAGGGGCACAAAAGGAGGCTGATACATATAAGGGGCACAAAAGGAGGCTGATACATATAAGGGGCACAAAAGGAGGCTGATACATATAAGGGGCACAAAAGGAGGCTGATACATATAAGGGGCACAAAAGGAGGCTGATACATATAAGGGGCACAAAAGGAGGCTGATACATATAAGGGGCACAAAAGGAGGCTGATACATATAAGGGGCACAAAAGGAGGCTGATACATATAAGGGGCACAAAAGGAGGCTGATACATATAAGGGGCACAAAAGGAGGCTGATACATATAAGGGGCACAAAAGGAGGCTGATACATATAAGGGGCACAAAAGGAGGCTGATACATATAAGGGGCACAAAAGGAGGCTGATACATATAAGGGGCACAAAAGGAGGCTGATACATATAAGGGGCACAAAAGGAGGCTGATACATATAAGGGGCACAAAAGGAGGCTGATACATATAAGGGGCACAAAAGGAGGCTGATACATATAAGGGGCACAAAAGGAGGCTGATACATATAAGGGGCACAAAAGGAGGCTGATACATATAAGGGGCACAAAAGGAGGCTGATACATATAAGGGGCACAAAAGGAGGCTGATACATATAAGGGGCACAAAAGGAGGCTGATACATATAAGGGGCACAAAAGGAGGCTGATACATATAAGGGGCACAAAAGGAGGCTGATACATATAAGGGGCACAAAAGGAGGCTGATACATATAAGGGGCACAAAAGGAGGCTGATACATATAAGGGGCACAAAAGGAGGCTGATACATATAAGGGGCACAAAAGGAGGCTGATACATATAAGGGGCACAAAAGGAGGCTGATACATATAAGGGGCACAAAAGGAGGCTGATACATATAAGGGGCACAAAAGGAGGCTGATACATATAAGGGGCACAAAAGGAGGCTGATACATATAAGGGGCACAAAAGGAGGCTGATACATATAAGGGGCACAAAAGGAGGCTGATACATATAAGGGGCACAAAAGGAGGCTGATACATATAAGGGGCACAAAAGGAGGCTGATACATATAAGGGGCACAAAAGGAGGCTGATACATATAAGGGGCACAAAAGGAGGCTGATACATATAAGGGGCACAAAAGGAGGCTGATACATATAAGGGGCACAAAAGGAGGCTGATACATATAAGGGGCACAAAAGGAGGCTGATACATATAAGGGGCACAAAAGGAGGCTGATACATATAAGGGGCACAAAAGGAGGCTGATACATATAAGGGGCACAAAAGGAGGCTGATACATATAAGGGGCACAAAAGGAGGCTGATACATATAAGGGGCACAAAAGGAGGCTGATACATATAAGGGGCACAAAAGGAGGCTGATACATATAAGGGGCACAAAAGGAGGCTGATACATATAAGGGGCACAAAAGGAGGCTGATACATATAAGGGGCACAAAAGGAGGCTGATACATATAAGGGGCACAAAAGGAGGCTGATACATATAAGGGGCACAAAAGGAGGCTGATACATATAAGGGGCACAAAAGGAGGCTGATACATATAAGGGGCACAAAAGGAGGCTGATACATATAAGGGGCACAAAAGGAGGCTGATACATATAAGGGGCACAAAAGGAGGCTGATACATATAAGGGGCACAAAAGGAGGCTGATACATATAAGGGGCACAAAAGGAGGCTGATACATATAAGGGGCACAAAAGGAGGCTGATACATATAAGGGGCACAAAAGGAGGCTGATACATATAAGGGGCACAAAAGGAGGCTGATACATATAAGGGGCACAAAAGGAGGCTGATACATATAAGGGGCACAAAAGGAGGCTGATACATATAAGGGGCACAAAAGGAGGCTGATACATATAAGGGGCACAAAAGGAGGCTGATACATATAAGGGGCACAAAAGGAGGCTGATACATATAAGGGGCACAAAAGGAGGCTGATACATATAAGGGGCACAAAAGGAGGCTGATACATATAAGGGGCACAAAAGGAGGCTGATACATATAAGGGGCACAAAAGGAGGCTGATACATATAAGGGGCACAAAAGGAGGCTGATACATATAAGGGGCACAAAAGGAGGCTGATACATATAAGGGGCACAAAAGGAGGCTGATACATATAAGGGGCACAAAAGGAGGCTGATACATATAAGGGGCACAAAAGGAGGCTGATACATATAAGGGGCACAAAAGGAGGCTGATACATATAAGGGGCACAAAAGGAGGCTGATACATATAAGGGGCACAAAAGGAGGCTGATACATATAAGGGGCACAAAAGGAGGCTGATACATATAAGGGGCACAAAAGGAGGCTGATACATATAAGGGGCACAAAAGGAGGCTGATACATATAAGGGGCACAAAAGGAGGCTGATACATATAAGGGGCACAAAAGGAGGCTGATACATATAAGGGGCACAAAAGGAGGCTGATACATATAAGGGGCACAAAAGGAGGCTGATACATATAAGGGGCACAAAAGGAGGCTGATACATATAAGGGGCACAAAAGGAGGCTGATACATATAAGGGGCACAAAAGGAGGCTGATACATATAAGGGGCACAAAAGGAGGCTGATACATATAAGGGGCACAAAAGGAGGCTGATACATATAAGGGGCACAAAAGGAGGCTGATACATATAAGGGGCACAAAAGGAGGCTGATACATATAAGGGGCACAAAAGGAGGCTGATACATATAAGGGGCACAAAAGGAGGCTGATACATATAAGGGGCACAAAAGGAGGCTGATACATATAAGGGGCACAAAAGGAGGCTGATACATATAAGGGGCACAAAAGGAGGCTGATACATATAAGGGGCACAAAAGGAGGCTGATACATATAAGGGGCACAAAAGGAGGCTGATACATATAAGGGGCACAAAAGGAGGCTGATACATATAAGGGGCACAAAAGGAGGCTGATACATATAAGGGGCACAAAAGGAGGCTGATACATATAAGGGGCACAAAAGGAGGCTGATACATATAAGGGGCACAAAAGGAGGCTGATACATATAAGGGGCACAAAAGGAGGCTGATACATATAAGGGGCACAAAAGGAGGCTGATACATATAAGGGGCACAAAAGGAGGCTGATACATATAAGGGGCACAAAAGGAGGCTGATACATATAAGGGGCACAAAAGGAGGCTGATACATATAAGGGGCACAAAAGGAGGCTGATACATATAAGGGGCACAAAAGGAGGCTGATACATATAAGGGGCACAAAAGGAGGCTGATACATATAAGGGGCACAAAAGGAGGCTGATACATATAAGGGGCACAAAAGGAGGCTGATACATATAAGGGGCACAAAAGGAGGCTGATACATATAAGGGGCACAAAAGGAGGCTGATACATATAAGGGGCACAAAAGGAGGCTGATACATATAAGGGGCACAAAAGGAGGCTGATACATATAAGGGGCACAAAAGGAGGCTGATACATATAAGGGGCACAAAAGGAGGCTGATACATATAAGGGGCACAAAAGGAGGCTGATACATATAAGGGGCACAAAAGGAGGCTGATACATATAAGGGGCACAAAAGGAGGCTGATACATATAAGGGGCACAAAAGGAGGCTGATACATATAAGGGGCACAAAAGGAGGCTGATACATATAAGGGGCACAAAAGGAGGCTGATACATATAAGGGGCACAAAAGGAGGCTGATACATATAAGGGGCACAAAAGGAGGCTGATACATATAAGGGGCACAAAAGGAGGCTGATACATATAAGGGGCACAAAAGGAGGCTGATACATATAAGGGGCACAAAAGGAGGCTGATACATATAAGGGGCACAAAAGGAGGCTGATACATATAAGGGGCACAAAAGGAGGCTGATACATATAAGGGGCACAAAAGGAGGCTGATACATATAAGGGGCACAAAAGGAGGCTGATACATATAAGGGGCACAAAAGGAGGCTGATACATATAAGGGGCACAAAAGGAGGCTGATACATATAAGGGGCACAAAAGGAGGCTGATACATATAAGGGGCACAAAAGGAGGCTGATACATATAAGGGGCACAAAAGGAGGCTGATACATATAAGGGGCACAAAAGGAGGCTGATACATATAAGGGGCACAAAAGGAGGCTGATACATATAAGGGGCACAAAAGGAGGCTGATACATATAAGGGGCACAAAAGGAGGCTGATACATATAAGGGGCACAAAAGGAGGCTGATACATATAAGGGGCACAAAAGGAGGCTGATACATATAAGGGGCACAAAAGGAGGCTGATACATATAAGGGGCACAAAAGGAGGCTGATACATATAAGGGGCACAAAAGGAGGCTGATACATATAAGGGGCACAAAAGGAGGCTGATACATATAAGGGGCACAAAAGGAGGCTGATACATATAAGGGGCACAAAAGGAGGCTGATACATATAAGGGGCACAAAAGGAGGCTGATACATATAAGGGGCACAAAAGGAGGCTGATACATATAAGGGGCACAAAAGGAGGCTGATACATATAAGGGGCACAAAAGGAGGCTGATACATATAAGGGGCACAAAAGGAGGCTGATACATATAAGGGGCACAAAAGGAGGCTGATACATATAAGGGGCACAAAAGGAGGCTGATACATATAAGGGGCACAAAAGGAGGCTGATACATATAAGGGGCACAAAAGGAGGCTGATACATATAAGGGGCACAAAAGGAGGCTGATACATATAAGGGGCACAAAAGGAGGCTGATACATATAAGGGGCACAAAAGGAGGCATATATACATAAAGTGTATGTCACCTGTTGCTCTCTGAAAACGGGACATTTCGGCGTCCCGAAGCTGGGAAAGGGGACAATGGGACAGCCCGTCAAAATAAGGGATGGTCACGTTCCAAAGGGGACGTATGGTCACCTTAAGTATACCCCAATGACAGTACAAGTGCCATTAGCGCCAGGATGTCCTTAGTGCAGGACATAGTTAGTGACGTTCTATCAGGATTTGTTATTTTGCCAAGGCCACCCCCTGGATTAAAAGCTTACAAGACTGGACCCCCATCAGAGCAGGTAAGTATGTTTTAATAATTTTTTTTAGGTACTTTTGGCCATTTTTTTTAGAACGTTTATGTGGGCACTATATTGATTTATTTTATTATGGGGACATTTATATGGTGCAGCGGGCCCTGGATAGCAGGGCATGCTGGTACATGTGGTTCTCCAAGCGCCAGCATGCCCTGGCATTCATGGGCATACTGGTGCTTGTATTTCTACAAGCATCAGCATGCCCTGTGGGGCCAGAATTATTTATTTATTGTACTTATTGCGGCGGGGGAAGGGGTTTATTTTTTAAACTAATATTTTTTTTTCTTACTACTTTTTTTTCCAGCTCCGGTGAGCTGCTCCCAGGGATAGTGTAAGCGTAGAGCTTGTTAAGCAGCCAACGGACTGCACTGCCCGCAATATTTAAATGAGAAAAACGCCACTTTTCTCATTTAAATATCGTGGAACTCCCCGTTCCACAGGTGCAGTGCAGTCGGATGCGTTCACAAGCGGATGAGTACTCTTTCTGTGCGCGCTTCCGATCTGAGCATGCGCAGTGTTCATTTTTACAACGCTTCCGTCTAAAAAATAGAATCAGCCCCTTAAGGGCAAAACTGGTGCAAACGTACATATGGCAATGTGAGGAATGAAATGTAACGTTAATTATTTTGCAGATAGCACTAAAGCTTTATGAGTAATCTGCACATTAGAGTTGAGCTGGGAAACTCCTTTGAACTCTAATTCTGTTTTCATAGTTTAAATTTGCCTTTCCTCACAGCTCAATATGATTTTGCCCAGGTCTACACTTGCACATGTTTTGCCCTTAAAAAAGGCTTAAGTGCGGCTCTGGATCAGCCCAATCTCTGGATCAGGGGTAAATTTACAAAATGACGTAATATGTAATAGGAAAGTGAGAACTAGAATCTTATTAGTTGCTATGAGCAACATCCTCACTTTCCCTTTTTCACAGCTTAGTAAATCTAGCCCTTAGGGCCTGATTCAATTAGAATCATGGTCCACAATATACAGGAAAATGTTCGCGGTGTTCATTTTCCCGTCTTTTACGGTACCCGATTTTTATGGGTTTTTTAAAGGGCTTCCATAGATTTCTGCAAGGGGGCGGGACTTAATGACGCATTTTATGCAAATCATGTCATTAAGCCACGCCCCTGTCAATCACTCCTGTTATCTCCAGCGTTTCAGGGGATGGATGGGACTTGATGACATCATCAAGCCCTGCCCATCCCTAGTAATGCTGGGGATTACAGTAGTAATTGATGGCTGGTCGGGGCTTGCGGGAGCTTTCCCGGCTCTCCAGGGACACCTGCCCAAATTTTGGGAGTCTCCCGGATATTCCGGGAGAGTCGGCAACCCTGTTTTATAGGCATCTCTATGAGGTGCGTATAAAAATAGAAAGGAAATTCGCACAATTAGCATCGCACTGCACCGCAAAATACGCAGGTGCAATGCTAATTGCATCAGGCCCTAAGTGTCAGTCTTGCCCTGCCTGAATCATCACTAGCAATACAAATGTTAGAGCAGTGAGTGATGTAAGAAAGGAAGAATAATATAAGAGACAAGTGGATGTAGGGGTTCTGTTACGTTTAGAAGAAACTGAGATATTTACACTTAAAAATAAATTACTACAACTTTTATACAGTATATGGACTTAGCACTTCCATCCACAAAATATGCTGTATCAGTAAATGAACTACCAACTTTTAAACTAATATTGATACTCTGATCCTTAGGTCACATCACCTGCACCCACTAGAAAGTCGTTTTATAAACCTTCATCTGCATCTTCAAAGACCGCGGCCTCTCAATGATAATGGCTTGATGTGCAGCGTCTGCTGTGTAGACTAGATATTTCCTCTGCTCTTTTACCTATTTCGTCTAAACAAACGTTGAGTGTTTATACCAAACACAATGCAGACAGCAGCGAGGTGCCAGAGGCCATTGAAATGGATACATCAGAGCTGCGAGAAATGTGGACCATAGCAACCAATCAGATTCTAGCTCTCACTTTCCTATTACATACTAGAACATGTTTGCTAGAATCTGATTGGTTGCTATGGGCAACATCTCCACATTTCGTTTTCCGCAGCTTAGTAAATCTGGCCCCAGGTCTGCTAGGAATTATTCCTGGGTGCAGCGTCTTTTCCTCAATCCTGAAAAACCAATTCCTGATATATGAAATATACGTCATCTATTTATTGGCTGCAGATCTGCATGGGGTTGTTATGGAAGTGTTGGACACGATCATATCACTGTTTTCCCTAGGAGCCAATTCTTTGTCCAGTGCAGTGACACAAAGGAAATCTATCTGTGATATTTATAAATGTGTTTAAGTGACTAAAAATACATTGCGATTTAATAAGGAACAATCAAATAACTGGTAATTCAGAGGATCCTCTCCACCTCCAGCCACTCTCTCTGTCCCAGAACCCTCTGATGGCTTCTTCTGCTCATCCAGAGGACCCTGTGGTACATCTATGACATCTAGCTTGGTAGAATTCTGTCTTTGATCCACTGGACTTTTCTATGCTGTTTTATGTTGAACTGGTGTGCTATTGGAGTGTCCTTTATTTACTGTTTATCAACACCTTCTATCTTCTTTTCTCAAGTAAACCTCTCATTCGATGTTGATATCCCCATGAGACACTAGTCCCCTTGTGAATAAATATAGACAATAAAAAATGAGACTGTCGTTTATTGTAGCTTTATCATATCAATGAATAGTAATTTGATTTATTAAGGTCTTTTTAATTACAAATATGCATGCGAAACAGGCACATCATGAAGAGGAGGGTTTGTCACACTAGAAATTAGGAAATGATTTAAAAAGAGGAAATCAGACCAGATTAAATAAGAGATTATATAAAACATCAAATAAAAGGTCAGATTAAATATGAGAAAATCAGGTGGAAAGTTACACCTGTGCAAAACCATGTTGAATTACAGGGAAGGCAAAAGTATTCCCCCTACACACAAAGAATAAAATTAATTTGATTCATGCCTGAAATTCAAAATGATTTTGCTCAGGTGTAACTTTCCACCTGATTTAATCTTATTTTACGTTCTTGGAAAGTAAAGTAGTGTTTGGACAGCTGTGCAGAGAAACAGTTGGAGACGCAGGATAATAAGGAATGACGACATTCAGGGTGGGGATATAGGGAAGTGATTGTTGCTGTTATTGGGAGTTGGAAGGTCATCCTTCATATAAGCTATAGGGGCTGATTCAGAGATGCACTTACACCTATTTTTACTCAGCCCCAGGGTTTTAGATTGTTCCGATAACTACCAGTAGTGTGGCTCTTATGAAGCCTAAACTCTTAAATATAATGATAGTGCTAAGTAAATAATAATAATAAAACACACAGATTATGCCCCATTTTAAGCATATAATAGATAGCAGTGTATGGAGCTGATTTAGAGATGCACTTACACGTTTTTTTTAGGTGCAAGTGTACAGCTCGGCTAAACCATTTTTCAAAGTAAGGGGTGTTAATTAATTAAAACAATTTTGCATGCAGGGAAAATACATGACTTTTACACATAGAACTAAAATACTGCACAGCTTTATGTTTATTCTATAAAATAGAGCTGAGCTAAGAATCTTCACCTCCTAATTTTATTTCTGGTTTTACAATTTGAAGCTGCCTCTCCTTGCAATTCAACATTGTATTGCTCAGGTCTACACTTACACCTAAAAAAAGGTGGAAGTGTAACTCTGAATCAGCCCCTATGTCTATTATAAAATACCTACTGTTCAATGAGTGCACAATTCTGCAGAATAAACTATACTCCCAATAAGAGTCATGTCCCTGTGTTTGATGTGTAGTTTATCAAATTGTCAGATTCTCTGATCTGTCTGTGCCATATGATAAATACCATGTAATTACAGCCATTGTTATGCAGTCTCCTGTATGTATACATCTTCATCGCAGTCACAATGAGGAAGGAAGTCTAAGGTAACTGGACTCCCAGGCAGACAATAAAAGTGTGTTTACAGCTGCCTGCTTCATACATTTGTGGAAGACAGAAGGAATAAGATATCATTCATCCTCTGCATTATCAGGACAACGTTTCTTTATCCAGCACTGTAAGTTTATGCTGTATTTGGGACATTTTTGTTCTATTATTGCATATATCTCTCTCTGTGTCAGTACTGTAAAACTTTTTGTATCCTTTGGTGTTTTAAAAGAAAAAATAGAAGACTTTCTTAGAGGATAATGTTACCCTGTAGATGCTGGAGGATGGTGCACTGTGTGTAGGTGGTAAAGGACTTCTAGTGATACCTGTAGTAGCATGTTAGGAGCTGTATTTCTCTGGGATATAAAGGTTTAGCTTACATGTAAGTGGAGACATGATTTGATCACATGTATCTTTATACTATTAGTAACATGTTTATAAATCACACAATCGTTGATCAGGGAAACCGGGATTTTGCTTCTGTCTTTTTCTGCTAGTTTGAAATGTTACATATACATTGTTGTTTAAGATCAATGAATTTACCTTTTAGTTGTTAGTTTCATACACAGAGTCACAGGAATTATTATTGCAACTGTATTTAGGAAGAACAATTCCTTTGCCAGGCAGCATTGTGTACATAAATGTGAACTTGAAAGTGATGTTAGTTTGGAATGAATACATCTGATACACCAGGTGGTTACTGGTATCTGGATGATATTGGGCTGGATCCAGACTTAAGAAGGAGATTGTAATTAGAGAGGAAAGTTACACCTGGGCAAACCAAGTTGATTTCAGGGGGAGTCAAGTTAATTGTATTCTTTGCATGCAAGGATATATCTTTGAATTGATTTCTGCACAGATACTGACCAGTGTTACTATTATACTGTTATTTATCACCTCTCATCTCTAATACTATTATATTATTACACAGATACTGACCAGTGTTACTATTACACTGTTATTTATCACCTCTCAT
>WWET01000490.1:72947-84328 GCA_011038615.1 Limnodynastes dumerilii
AACATTCTATCGTAACAGGGGTTCCAGAGATTGAATCGGATGTTGATTTCCTTACTGGAAGTCTTTGCAGACGGCCGGGCAGCGTGAATGCTAGGTGGGAGGTATTTGCAGTTTATAGTAAGGGCGTTTTTGTCAGACTCTCACGTCAGCCACATTTTAAGTGAAATTTAAGGTAATTTAATGGTAAGTCTGCATGCAAAAGGGAGATGGATACAACAGAGATCTGTCACTGAATCTGTGCTACCACTGTGCTTGGAGCTCTGAGCGCAGTGAGAGTAACAGCACAAACAAATATAGAACTGCTTTGTGTAAAGAGTGTTAAGGGCCTGATTCAGACTAAAGAAGGATCTTAAAATTAAGGACCTGATTAAGAGATTGAAAATATGAGCGGACAGTTACACCTGGGAAAAACCATGTTGATTGCAGGGGGAGTCAAGTTAATTGTATTCTTTGCATACAGGGATATGTCTTTGAGTTGCTTACTGCACACAGATTTAGACTTGGGATAGGAAACATCACCTCTCAACTCTAATACTGTTTGCAACAGATGAAATATGACTCCCCTGCAATCACCATGGTTTAGCCCAGGAGTAACATTGCTAGTAATTATCTAGAGGATGATAACATTTGCCAATGCTGGACAGTTTTATATAGTAAGGGATGCCATGATGAGTGCACAATAAAACAGTCTTTACTATCACACACAACTATCGCCATATTTGTATAGTGAGTGTCAGTCCGTTCTGCCTCCAGGCCCTCTGGGGATTTTGTTTAGTGTAGTAGCCCTTATATCCGGGAAAGCGGTTACACGATGATGATGTGACCTCAGTGAGTGTTGCTGGCAATCATTAGTATTATACAGTATATACGGGAGGCCAGATTGTCAGCTGCATAAAAAGTTTATTTTATTTTTAGTATTATTACCCATATTTTTATCAGGGTTGCCGACTCTCCCGGAATATCCAGGAGACTCCCGCAATTTGGGCAGTTCTCCCAGTATCCAGAAGCTCCCGCAAGCCCCACCAGCCATCAATTACTCCTGTAATCCTTAGCGTTACTAGGGATGGGCGGGGCTTGATGATGTCATCATACCCCGCCCATCCCCTCAAATGCTAGAGATTACAGGAGTGATTGACAGGTGGCGGGGCTTAATGACGCAATTTGCCAAAATCATTACGCCCCACCCCTAGCAGAAATCTATGGCTTCCCTCCGGGTTCTCCTGGAGGAAAGCTCTAAAAATTCGGCATCCCTGTTTTATATTAATATCAACAGAAATATACTGATACACTGTTTAAGATTTTCAAGTATTGATTATGAATATATGGATTATTTCCATATCTCTGCTATATACACACCCTCCAACATGACCCATTCCGTTAGGTACAAAATACTCTGCTTCTCAGTTTCCTACTGTCAGTTACTATGGTAACCACCTTTGTTGAAGAGGCAAATCATTTTTTAAATATCAGTTAATTCATTTAAACCGGGTGAGTGACAGTTGGAAGCTCAGGAGCGGATTACATTGTACCTAATGGAATGGATCATGTTGGAGGGTCTGTCATATATATACAGGTCATCAGTATTATTATCACCAGTTTAAGGTTTTCAAGTATTGATTAAGGCTACAAGAATCTGGTGTGTGTGTGTGTGTGTGTGTGTATTTGATGTGGATAACATGGACTTTTGGAATATTAGTATCTGATTTGATATATTATTGTTTTAGATTAAAGTAGTTTTGGACACATCGCAGCTCCATAATGAGTCACCGGATCAGGCGTTTCGTCATAAAGAGGAACATTTCCTGTAATCATGATCAGGTAAGTTGCAACCTGGATATGAAATATTCTTGTGCAAAGTCACAGTCAGACAGTGTCTTCTGTAGACACAGGTCCAGATTCACAGTGACGTAGTTTTCCTCTTCCGTTGTTTTAAGAATTGAGCTAATACGCATGTGTAGTAGCATATTTACGCTATCTACGTACCATTTCTGTATATAGATTGCATAAGCGCGGTCTTACGCAATCTACGTACAGAAATGGTACGTAGATAGCGTAAATAAAGCTACTATGCATGCGTCATAGCTCAATTGAAAAAATAACGTACGTAAGACGAAAACTACGTCACTGAATCCGGACCATAATAGGCGCTCCCATTGTCGTTGTCACATTCAGAAGCCATTTATTCTTCTTCTTATCCAGGTGAAATGTCCGTTTGATGAGGTCGCCATTTACTTCTCTGAGGAGGAGTGGGACTGTTTAACATCAGAAGAGAAGGGCGTGTACAAGGACGTGATGCTGGAGAATTACCGGACTCTAATGTTTCTAGGTAATGAACCTTCTCACCTGGGAAAAGTCTTCTCCTTCTGGAGGGTTATATAAAATGTCTCCTCTGTAGATCATGTGACTTTCTGTAATGGCTGTCATTATACACATTCAGGCTTGATCAGCATGAAGCCGCCACTTGTATCGGCCATTGAGCGAGGAAAAGAGACCTTTATAAAGCAGATAAATACTCAGAAGGTCCCGAGGATCTGCAGCGCAGGTCAGTAATAAGCAGACCATGTGCCTTACTCACTGCGACCGTTCATACCGATTGGCGAGGAAATGCAAGATGCATGAAAAGATTTGTACTTTATAGCTGAAACAGATCTGAATGCAGAAAACGCCCAATCACAATCCAGCTCAGTCAGATACGTTCCCTGTCCCAAGCGATTCAATGCAAGTGCAGAGTATTTCACTGTCATTTATAGTGGAAATGGTGGCTACGCTACCAAACTACCCCAAAATGTTCTATATTTTTAATATTATTCATTTTTTACATGACCGTCATGCATAAGTTGCATATTCCTACCTTGGGCCAGATTTACTAAGCTGCGGGTTTGTAAAAATGAAGATATTGCCCATAGCAACCAATCAGTTTCTAGCTGACATTCTCTAGTATGTAATAGAAAAGTGAGAGCTAGAATCTGATTGGTTGCCATGGGCAACATCTCCAGTTTTTGAAACCCGCAGCTTGGTAAATCTGGCCTCTTGTGTATTGCGTTTGGAAGATGAAATGCTAATGAGATAGGTTGTGGATTATCAGCTGTCAGCAGCCTCTGGACATAGACCGGACCTGTGGCTGGTACAATAGCTGCACATTATTACCCAGCAACCATCATAACATGCCAGTGTCTGAGGACACCCCATAATGGAATGAATAATCGGATATAGGCACACCCCCTGCTGCTTCTAGGAGCCACACAGTGGTTATCTTATGGCTTACTTATTGTTCAGTGTATTTTTGCTGCAGTGGAGAGGTTTTCAGCCTTATTTTGGGGGGCGTACCAGTTTCCCACTATGGAATGTTCCACTTTACATATAATGTGGACACATACCCATGACCCACCAATATTTTCAGGGTTTTTGTTGCTGCTGTTTACATATTTTTGCTGCATTTCCTACATATATCATTTAGCCCCCAAGATATTTCAATATTGATGTTCTTGGCCATTTGGTATTATGCTCCCTCAGAACCTTTCCCGGTCACCCTATGTACCCCCTGACAATGATCCAAGTACCACCAGAGGTTGTAGTAGGACTGGCTGAGAACCCATGGTATAGTGTGTAGCCATTGTTACTCTCCAATTATCTAACCCACAAATGCCGTCCACTTACACCCTCAGCCCTCTATTCATGCGTTGGGGTTTGCTAACCCTGTCAGACGATTCATTTGTATCTAACTTTTACTCATATTCAGATGTGAGAAACCAGCGGCACATATTCTGTGTTTTCTCACCACCTAATAATCAGTTATT
The DNA here is from genome assembly GCA_011038615.1 of Limnodynastes dumerilii. Lineage (NCBI taxonomy): Eukaryota > Metazoa > Chordata > Amphibia > Anura > Limnodynastidae > Limnodynastes > Limnodynastes dumerilii. Next base: position 76,745 of record WWET01000490.1, read on the forward strand.
ATTATAATGTTCCTCTTCCTGTCTGTGGTATAACCTTACACATGTTATAGTTACAATGCAGCTAGTGCATAAGGCCTGTACTCACACCTAAGAAGCAGACGCTTCCTTAGTAAAGGACCTAGGACACATGCTTAGGTGATTTACGCAATGTACGCACCAGTCCGGTATGTAGATTGCCGCCGTGTGGACTTTAAAGACCGCACAGAGTTTCTTAAGTAGAAAGAGGCGGCGTAATGCTGCCCCGGGGAGGGATTAGTTAGAAGTGGGAGGGGTTTAGATTAGCCGGGGAGGGCGGGGAGAGGCAATTTCCAATGTACATTGCACGGTTAGATAAGGTAGCCCTATGTCACTCGTAAATGTGCCATAAGGTACCTAAAAATGGGGGTGGGATAAGGCCGGAACAGGGGAGTTAGGTGCGGGTCTGTGAATATGGTCCTAAGTCATTATTAGTTTGAGGAAACCATAAATACATTTTTCATGTATTTAAAAACTGTTTTCTAAACAATCACATATTTCAATCCTTGTTTCCACTCGCAGCCAATTTATCTTTATCTGATAGATCCACAAAGAGAGATCCCGAGAGACAACACGTTCCCTTAAGCACATCAGACACCGTCCGTGAACATCACCAGAATCCTGTATCCACAAATCCCCAAGCAAAGAGTGTGATGAAAGACGCTGAGGACGCAGGGGGAGTAAATCCACACCCAGGACGAAAACCTCATCCCATCCCCTTACCACACAAAGGAGACTCCAGGGAAGATCATCCTGATATCCATGTTAAGCAGGACAGCTCTAATGGCCCTGAAGCACAAACAAAGCAATATACGGCAGCCATGATTTGTAATATGAAGGAGATGGTTACATTTTCTGGCTGTGAATCTATATCTTCAGGTCCAGCAACAAGACTGAGGCCAAGAAAGCTCTCTGCAGAGAAAGCTGCTGACATACCCGAGGAATCCTTAGACACTGATCTTGTGGAAGAACAAAAAAAGACATTTAAATGTCAGGTTTGTGGGAAATGTTTTACTTTGATGGGAAATCTTATCAGACATAGAAAGTATCACATGGAAACTGGGATATGGCCTTGCTCGGAATGTGACAAAGTTTGTTGGAGCAACAGTCAACTTAAAAGACATCTGAAGACTCACACGGCAGTGAGACGGTATTTGTGTTGTGAATGTGGGAAATCCTTTGTAAGTAGAGCCAGTCTGCTCATTCATCAGAGAATACACACGGGGGAGAAGCCATTCAGATGCAAAGAATGTGGGAAGCAGTTTAAATGTGTTTCAAACCTTGCACGTCACATCAAGGTCCACACTGGTGAGAAGCCATTTCCCTGTAGTGAATGTGGGAAATCTTTCGCTACAAACCCACATCTAATAAGACACCAGAGGATCCACACAGGAGTTAAACCCTTCTGCTGTTCTGAATGTGGAAGGAGTTTCACTAATGACTTTCACCTTCTCCGACACTGGAGAAAACTACATGCACATAAGTATTAAGGGGGGAATTGTAATTGTACGTACAGAAAGAAACAACTTATCACAACTCACCCAGGCTGACACATTGACTCTGGGCGACTCTTCTGGCATCTCCAGCATAGATTACCCAGGAAGCAATCAAGCATCTGATAACAATCTATAGCCACCTCTGCACTGTACTACATGGCAAAACACCTTATGGGTCTGTGATGATCTTGGATATTAGCCGGGTCACACTAGCTCTCCTTCCCATTGTTATAAACCCTTGATGTATACTTTGCCATTGTTTACAGTAGTAACTTGTTGAACGGTAGGAGCTTATGTTAGGGAGATTCTTAATGGACTGATAGAATATATTTTATTTTGTTATTGACTTTTAAACTATGCAAACAGATCTAGGTCCGGATTCGCAGTTACGTAGTTTTCATCTTACATAAGTTGTTTTAAGAATTGAGCTAATATACATGCATAGTAACTTATTTACACTATCTACGTACCATTTCTGTACATAGATTGCGTATGCACGGTCTAAAGACCGGACCCTAATTTTTATCTGTACACCATGTTATATATATGTCATCTGTGGAGTAATAAACTACAAATTAATCTGTTCTCATTTCTGTCCTTTCATATCCTTCACCTGTCTATTGCTATTGCCGATCTCTGTATAGTGGCAGGGATATAGGTCACTGTCCCACTAATTACCTGGTTTTCTCTGGTGAATCTGCTGTATGGAATCCCTGGGTCTGAGATGTCAGAATTTGTGTTTTTTTAGCACAGCGGATTCCTCATAAAACTAGTGTGAACCCTTATGAAAAAAGATACAGCACTAAAAAAATATATACAAATGTAGTGGCAACAGTAAACAAATAAGTGTTGGCGTTAATGAAAGGTACTGGCAAATCCCAAAAATATTATTAACCTTTATTACTCACCATAAAATCACTAAAACAGTCACATGTGGATCCAAAAATCAATGGTTGGAGCAGTTTATTCACGATTAGATGATATATTAATATTGCACACTACTGAGAAAGCCTAATAGGCATAGAGTTCAGGACTTGATTTGATATACTTTAGATACCTGGTGTCTGCCTGGGACCCCGCGCATGGTGGGCTGATGTGTCCAAGATCGCCGGTTCCCCGCTCCCAGGTCTCTCACTGTAAGGTGGTGTCCTGCTCCGATCTCCTCACCAGGACTCTGTTCTGTTACCCAGTGGTAGTGGGAAAGTTGGTTGCAATAGTCTAGCACATGGAGCAGTGCACTGTGAGGACTTGGCTCGTCCTCCCCTGGGTGGCCAGCCCTGGGGTAAGGGGGTTTATAAAATTTCAGCAGTCAGACTTTCAAAGTTTTGACCATGTCTGAACTCTCTTTAGAGATCCACCATTTCTCCTCTTACGCATTTCGTCTGCAGCTGCAGACTTTCTCAAAGCTAATTACTTCCCTCCCCATATATAAGGGAAACACACAGGTGAATGAATTATGTCTTTTCTTTTTGTAACAAAGTTCAAATTGTAACAAATGTTAAAGCAGCAACAAGGTTTGCCGGTAAAAAAAATAGGATCTATAGTATATTGGTATATATAATATATTATACATTAATCAGACATGTGAAACCACAAGGTTTTTTGTCTATGGAATTTCATAGCTAGTATGTGGTGGTGGTAGGTCTACTCTCTCCACTCCCCGGTGCTTTAATTAACAGGTCCAAGAATTCCAATGTATCACCCCCAAACTTGGAAGTGTAACGTAAGCCAAAAGTATTCTGATTTAAACCATTCAGAAAGGAATCAAATTCGGCCTTGGTACCACTCCAGATGATCAGGAGGTCATCTATATAACAGTTTGACAAGGGACTGCGAGGCACTGATGGAATATATATGTTCCTGCTCCTGCGAAAATCGTGCCCATTGCAGTCCCTGTCACCTGCAAGTAATATACACCGCCAAACAAAAAGTAATTGCTTTCCAGCACGAATCTGGCAAATCGCAACAAAAAATGTTTTTTGCATACTGATATAGTAGTGTCACCCTCCGGTACTTTTTCTGATACCTCTAGACCCTGGTGATGGGGAATCGAGGTATATAAGGCTTGTAAATCCACAGAACATAGTTGTAATGAGGGGTCCCAGTCTATTTCATTTAAAATTCTCAATACCTCAATAAAGATAGAAGATCATGGTTAGTATCTGAGTAATGGCTAGAGTGCCAAGCCATGTTTTGTTTTTTTGTGCAAATTCACCTTGCCTTGTTCACCTACAATATATATTACTTTATAAACTGATTCGAAGCAACCTCCATCTTGGGTGTGTGTTTTAAAGCGTGTCTGGGATTACAGCTGAGAGGGGGTGCGGTCTCAGAGTGGCAAATAAATAGACAACAAAATAGAATAACAGAATAAGAAACAAGATTAGTTCATATATTAAAAAAAACAATGACATATAAATATATATAAAAATAGTTAAATCTAAAAAATGTTAACCTTAAAAAATTGTTTTTAAAATTATTTGTGAAGAAAGGGGGTAATCTCAAATCCTTCATTAAGACCAGCAGGGGATGGTGTATGTATGGTGATCAGTAGTATGTTCTCTGTCTTGTATATGTGTAGGATACTCACTGTAATTATATGGGTCACTGTAACTGAGAATTAATAGTATAACGCTTTTCACACTGAGCTGTTGAAACAGTCTGTGGGTGTAACAGATGATACACAGTTTATTTGATTTGTTTCATTGATACAAGCATCCTCTGGCCATGACCACACCCATGGACTTAGTGGTGGCCCCTGTAAAAATTTGTAGATGTACCGTTTTGAGAAAAAAATAAAAGCCACGTTAGCCATGACAGATGTTTGTATTAGGTGGTCCCTTACTAAGTTACTGAGTTATGGCTGTATCAGTATGTGCAGCCTGCTGTATATTCTAGAACTACTACTCCCAGCATGCCCTGCCTCTAGCCTGCTGTATATTCTAGAACTACTACTCCCAGCATGCCCTGCCTCCAGCCTCTCCATTTCGCTCTATAGTGCTGTGGCTTCCTGTCTCTGGTGACTTCCGCCATCCCCATGTGTGACTTCCGCCATCCCCGTACGTGGCGTTTCCTCGCGCCGTGCGTGACGTCAGGAGGTGCTCAGGGTGATGGGAGCCGGCCGTGCGCTGGGTGTCCTGTGATTCGCGCTACAGGTGGGCTCTGCCGGCTTCAGTGTCCCGGGGCGGCTGCATGTCATGAGGGGGGCACTGGATAACGAGCCAGGCGGGGAAGGGAGGCAGGGGCGGCATTTGCACCTTTGACCTGTCTCATTTCGGTTTGGGGCGGTGAGATATCTGCTCATTAGCTCTTATTAGACTGCCAGACAGAGTATAGTCCCCGGGCTGCCCCTGTGCCAGGCTGAGTGTAGTCCCCGGGCTGCCCTGTGCCAGGCTGAGTGTAGTCCCCGTGCTGCCCTGTGCCAGGCTGAGTGTAGTCCCTGGTCTATGTGTCAGCCTTAGTCTAGCCCCCAGGCTGCCCCTTTGGATGGGTAATTAATGGATTGGGGTCAGGGGGCAGTGTGTTGGTGGTCATGGGCACACTAGGCTGAGGGTCATCTGTCTGGTCTTGCCTTGGCCACCTGCAATAAAATAGTCTCCCAGGCCACTTCCACCACACAGACTGGCATATGCCAGTCCTCCCGATGATGAATTCCTCAGTAACGAGCAGAGTACTGTTTCTAATGGAAGGGGTTCCGTTGTAGGGTTTGGGTTACTGAGTCATGGTGGAACTTGCAGGTGCTAATTATGTCTACTAGAACGTGTCGTAAGCCAGCCTCATATTATGTGAGGTTGTTTGTGACCACTAACATGGTCCTGTTAGAGACCTGTCCCAAATTATTATCTTATTATTAGCTGTATTTTCTCTAGTTCTTTGTTATTGTAGATTGTAAAATGTGTAACCCTCTTTATGGTTGTTGTGTTATGGGGTTACATTGACCATATGCTAAAGTAACACCATTTTTCAATCTTCACTACAGTTCTGTGTAACTGAAGGCTTCATAGACTAGTTCCTGTAGCAGGCAACATACGTAATACCATACAATGAAGTTATCGGATCTGGATGATCCAGCCCTTGGTATGGACAAGACTGGGAATCATATGATTGAGAAGTTAATGCATCTCACCCTGGATATCCTCTACCTGCTGACCGGAGAGGTGAGGCCTTATTGTGTGTCACTGACTAGAGAAGGGACTGACAGAGGACTAGACCATTACTTTATCGACTGTTAAAGACCATGCGCTGCTATGACATGTTCCTTAGATATTTGTTGTAATCACAGGATTACATTGTGCTGAAGATGTCTGCTGGCCGAGTCACACACAGCAGCAGCCCTCTTATTTCTGGAGGGTTTGGTAGGGTCCAGAGCCCTATCATGGAGCCTCCACCTCAGTCCCTTATACATGAGAGAAACAATGACCTGAAGATCCTAGAACTAACCCACAAGATCATCCACCTGCTGACTGGAGAGGTGAGCACTGCAGGGATTGGGACATTATACAGTGACACCAAGGAGCACATCTTGGTGGTGACTGTATCATTGTAAGGTTTGAAGATGTAACTGTCTATTTCTCCATGGAGGAATGGGAGTATTTAAAAGGAAACAAGGACTCGCAAAGGGACGTGAAGAAGGAATCTCCCCAGACCGCCATATCTCCAGGTGAGCTGAGGCTTGATGATTTATGGTTCGTAGAATTTGACGACAGATGAGAACCACTTGGCCCATCTAGTCTGCCCTTTCCACCCATCCACCATCACTCTTCCTCAGACTTCCCCAGCACCCACCACATATTACACAGAGAACACTCACTCACATCAGTCCCCACCCCCCTGGAACCACGTTCCCTACCACTCCCATACACTAGGGCTAATTTTGCTAACCAATTAACCTACTTGCATGTTTTTTTGGCATGTGGGAGGAAATCGTAGCACCCGGAGGAAACCCAAGCAGACATGGGGAGAACATGCAAACTCCACACAGATAAGGCTTAGTCTGGGTATCGAACTCATGACCTCAGCGCTGTGAGACACAATGCTACTCACTGAGTTGCTGTTTGCGTGACTCAACAGAATTGGAATATTTATTTGGAAGCTTTCTGGTAGATGGCCTATTGAAGATCCCTATCATTCACATTCTTTTCCCGCTCTGAGGGCCTGGAGCCTTAATACTTTGTTGGGATTTCTTGCGTGCATGCTGCAGGCATTCTTGGATCATCCCTGTGTTTGGTGCGCCATGCCACCGTGTTTCTTTAGAACCTCTGTGTAGGCATCATCACACACCTACATTTTTACATTTGCCATTTTTACTGCCTTGTGGATTTTTCTGGCTGGGTCATCATTTTTCCTTCATTGGTATTTAGAACTTCAGTCTTCATCTTAGCGGCGGCCCAGTTTGTTTAAATTCTGGTCTTCGGCTGCATCTGTTCATGTAGGTTTGTAATTTGTGACATCATCCATCGGATGAACAAATGAGTACTAAAAATAACCTGAAGGTCATTAAGCCACAACATTTGCCATTTCTTCCTTCCATTGGGCTTTAGAGATAAGCGATGAGTTGAGAAATGAAATTTGTAGTTATTTCTTGTGTGTGCTCCTTACAGACGTATACAAGAGTGAAAACCCTTCCGAAATCTGTCCCAACGCTGTTCTGTCACAGAAGAGTACGGGAGATCACCATATACCACAGCGTTGTGTGGTAAGAGCAGGTGGACTTTATGCCACGTATTCAAGTATTATCGTATTATAGTGTATCGTCTTAGCTGACACTGTACAGCTGCAATGTACGTTAGTTTTGGTGAGCGCTTCATGAAAGGATATAAAGTATTGAACTGGATCCGGATATAAGTACGATCAGCCGCTTGTTCAAACGGAATAGACTTACGTGTGTGTGAACCTAGATTCCGTGCGTGTAAGATTAACGAGCTCAGATCGCTACCTTAAATGTTACGCACCTGTCCCACATCAAATGGGGTTGCTATTCCCCACTGGGAAGGCTCGCGTTGCGAATTAGGGATAGATGAAAGATGTTTTCGGCTGTCACTATTTCGAATGCAAGCTCCTTTTTTTTTTTTAT
>WWET01000490.1:101905-116341 GCA_011038615.1 Limnodynastes dumerilii
TATTATTATTATTATTATTATTATTATTATTATTATTATTATTATTATTATTATTATTATTATTATTATTATTATTATTATTATTATTATTATTATTATTATTATTATTATTATTATTATTATTATTATTATTATTATTATTATTATTATTATTATTATTATTATTATTATTATTATTATTATTATTATTATTATTATTATTATTATTATTATTATTATTATTATTATTATTATTATTATTATTATTATATTATATTATTATTTATCACCTCTCATCTCTAATACTAAATATGTCTCTGTAATTCATTCTGGATTCGCTCCTATTTTTTTTTTTTTTTTACTTGAATAAATTTTGACCTCAAAATGTAATTTAGGCTTTTATTATATTAAAACTCCCCATATAATCATTGTTACAACAACTATATCCACTGTATCCTTAAGACCTTCATAAAATCTAGAAAACATTCAATAGAGATCTTCCTTCTGTTTACAACTATTATTATTATTTTTATTATTGTTTATAAGGCGCCACAGTATCTGCAGCGCCATACAGAGGCAATAGCAAAGACAATAGTTGCATATACAATGCAATAATTAACAGAGGGTTAAAAATATGAAGGAATACAATACATGTATAAAGCAAAAATATCAAAGAGACAGAGGGATGACAGGAGGAAGAAGACCCTGCTCATAAAAGCGAACATGCTAAGTGAGAGGGTGAACAAACAGGAGACACAGTGGTGAAGATGGGGAGGGCAGGTAAGTTTAGGTGGAGAAAGGGTAGGCTAGCCTGAAGAAGTGGGTTTTAAGGATTGGAGGGTGCTGGATTGCCTGATATGTGGTAGGTTGTTCCAATGGAGAGGGGCAGCCCATGAGAAGTCTTGGATGCGGGAGTTAGAAGTAGTTATCAGGTTGGAGTTGAGGCAGCAGTCACCAGCAGAGCGGAGTGGACGGGAGGGGGCGTGGATGGAGATAAGGGAGGAGAGATAGGAGCGGTAGAGGAGGAGAGAGTCTTGTAAGTTGTGTTAAGGAGCTTAAAGGGAACTCTGAAAGGGAGAGGAAGTCAGTGTAGAGAGTGACAGAGAGGGGAGGTGTAGAGAGTGACAGAGAGGGGAGGTGGAGGCAGTGCGTTGGGAGAGGAAGATGAGTCTGGCTGCAGCATTTAGTATAGATTGTAGGAGTGTGAGATGGACCAGAGGGAGGCCAGAGAGGAGAATGTTGCAATAGTCCAGACAGGAGATAACAAGAGAGTGAATGAGCGTTTTAGTGGCGGCAGTTGTCAAGAAGGGTCTGATGCGAGCCATATTGCAGGGAGAAGAAAGCGACAGGACATTGAGAGAGCGCGGATGTGGGGGGTGAAGGAGAGAGAGGAGTCCAGGATGACGCCCAGGCAGTGGGCTTGGGTGGAGGAGGATATGGTGTAGTCGCCAATAGTAATAGAGATAGTAGGGGTAGAGGGGATACGTGAAGGAGGGAAGATACAATTTCCGTTTTGTCCATGTTAAGCTTCAACAAACGCTCGGACATTCATGAGGAGATGGCTGAGAGGCAATCTGACACTTTTGACAGACGTTCGGGGGAGAGGTCAGGGGAGGAGAGATAGATTTGAGTCAGGGCAGTTTCAGTGGAGTGCAGGGGGCGGAACCCAGATTGGAGAGGGTCCAGGATGGAGTGGTCAGAAAGGTAGACTATTAGACGCTTGTAAACATGCCGTTCGAACAGCTTGGAAGCGAAGGGCAGAAGGGAGATAGGTCAGTAGTTGGAGGGTGAAGTTGGGTCAAGGGTAGATTTTTTAAGGATGGGGGAGACGAGAGCATGTTTAAAGTGGGAGGGGAAGAAGCCAGAGGAGAGGGATAAGTTAAAATGTAAGTGATATAAAGGGCATTGCAATGAACCCATGGCCATGTCACCTCCTCTTCAACATTATTTTTCATCACCAGAATTGTTCCACTCATCAATCATTTGGATTCTTATTTATATCCATTTCCATTCTCCACAAAACAGTGATTCTTTCCCTCAAATTTTAGGCCATAAACAGGTCCTAGAAATAGAGAAATGCCCCGGTAATCTGCCTACTACCCCATATATAACCTACCCTGTAACATACAATGTAGTTCTATTAGCTACACACGCACTGAACACCGTAAACCAGGTGTAGGCGGTCTCCTGTACTCAGGTGTTGTCCAGGGGTCTGGTGTAAACCATTCATCAGCTGTAGAAGGTGAAGAAAACTTTCATTTTCTATATGTTTTACATGATTCTGGAGGTAACTGCTCCAGCCATTGATACATGGGATATGGTAGATAATAAAGGCTAAATGCATCTTAATACACTCTGTATAAAAATGGGAATGTGGTTAATGCTGTGACATCTCGTATTAACAGATGGCTCCACACACCCTTTCACATCTGGAGGGCCACAGGATTGCAAATGGAAATTTGTGTCGTCGTCACAGACCCCCGATTCTAAGACGTCGCGCAGCGAAATCAATAAGTTTCCATGCTCCGAATGTGGGAAATGCTTTATCGGAGCCTCACACCTTGAAGCACATCAGAAAGTCCACACCGGAGCGGCGCCGTTTCTATGTACTGAATGCGGGAAGAAGTTCAGCAGTTTCTCGAGCCTCGGCTTGCATCTGAAGACACACACCGGAGAGAAACTCTTTGCCTGCCCCGACTGCGGGAAGTGCTTTACAGTCAAGGCGAATCTACTCGCACATCAGAAGGTTCACACCGGGGAGAAGCCGTTTGCCTGCGCTGAGTGCGGACGGCGCTTTGCACTGAAGTCCTCCCTGGACACTCATCTGCCGGTTCACGCGCTTGAGAAGCCATTTGTGTGCCCGGCTTGTGGCAAATGTTTTACCACCAGCACACGTCTTGCCCTGCACCAACACACTCACACAGGAGAGAAGTCGTACGAATGCGAGGATTGCGGGAAAGTGTTTACAACAGGCGGTAGTCTAAACAGACACAAAAGAACACACACGGGGGAGAAACCCTTTGCTTGTATGGTGTGTGGCAAGTGCTTCAATAGGGAAACTAATCTCTATAGACATCAGATGATCCACACAAGATGAAGAGCAGCTTTGGCTGTTTTTTATGGAATAACCAACGTATTTTCTAATTATTGGGGACATTACAAACCATTATAGTTTCTCTATTGCAGCAGCAATCAGAAATTGTTTCTTTGATTTTTAGAGAACTTTTAACAAATAAAAGTTGAAAAAACTTTTTGCTGTAGGCAGATCCGTCACACTACAGCAACAAGAGAAGAGAGCGGCTGTGAGCGCTCAAACCCCCCTCCGTTACCATACACATATCCTGGACTTTGTTTAAAAACTGTATATTAACAGCACATCATGAGAAGACTTAGCCGTCAGATGAGAATTGTGTTATGTAAAAAAAAAAAAAATGAAGAGGTTCAAAAAATGTAAAAATCATAGTTATTATGAATTAAAATATCCATCATAATATTGTTTTAGACTTTGTGATAAAGCCTTTGATACAAAGCTAATCCACCAGGGGGCAGTGTACTAGACACTAAGGATTCTCCTATAATGGAGTGATGGGAGTATGTGCAGCCCCTCTCAGGCCTGTTGCAGACAGTCACATGTCCCTAACAGTGGTATGAAGAGAAAATCTCAGTATATACGGATAGTCCGTCTGTGAGACAAGGTATTGGAAGTACTCTTGGCGTATACTCTATCATTGCCCCTGTAGCTGGTACTGCAGTACTAACGACTTTCGTTTTTTTCCTTATTTGGATGAGCCAAGGACCTTAATGCAGCAGCAGCTCAGAGCTTTGAAGCTGGGTCTTCACTGTATCCAGCCTTCCTTCCCCCTGCGTGCACAGCTTTACGATCTGAAGACCCTGCCATGGACCTATCCTCACTTGGCACACCATTACTATCAGATTTAAATCCACCCGCCCACAACACCATCGAAACTAGAAGCATGGTGCGTGCGCACTTGTAAAATGCGATCTTTGTGATAGAAAAACGGCCAATTTCGCGGGACTTGATTTGTTCAATCAATTTTAAAATAACAGAATCAGTGGATAACAGGGTTGTGAGAATGGAGGATTGTGGGTATCGACGTGTTCATACACCTGTTTTGTGGGGCTCTGCTTTACCTGCATTAATTCATAATAGGGAAGCAGAAATTCAGAGAGATATACTAGTATTGGGCCGCACTATGCAGATGTCCTTATGTTCACGTTCTAAAGTCCATTGCACATAGTCTAGACCCGCTTTCCATGTTGTACATCTTAGTGGGATGGTCTCATCCTGAACCCTCCATAAATCCTTGGAGTATCTTATCTCTTGATCTGGAATTGGGGTTTGTGCAGCTGCGATAGAGGACTGGGGGTGGAAAGAAATTATAATTATGGGTAATTCTTTTTCCTCAAAGGATTACTTGGTCTATTTCCCACCTGTCCGTTTACATATATATATGTAGCATTGCCTCTACTTAATCTAGAATGCATTAATCCATTGCAGGGTTGTAAGAACAGTAATTGTAATTTAGTATTATTATTATTTGGATTCTTTTGTTGTACCAACTGAGAACTGTCAGCTCTCTTCAGATAAGCCCTGGTACGTATAATATATGGGTTTTATCATCTATGGATTACGGAGGAACAGTGATGCCATAAAGAGCCAAGAGGAGAATATGTTTCATTCATTCAGATCCCTTCCCACACTCAGAACATGAAAATGGTTTCTCTCCCATGTGCAGTTTGAAATGACCAATAAATTCCTGATTAGTGATCAAACCTTTCTGACTTTCATAACATTAAAGGGTTTTTATGTTCTGATATTGCTGACGCTTTGCAAAATTTTATTTCTATGCAAATCTTTAGTTGGCTTCCTAACATGAAAAGGGTTTTTCTCCTGTGTGAATCATATGATGTATGTTGAAATTTGACCTGATGTACAAACATTTTTAAAATTTGGAACATGGATATGGCTTTTCTCCTGTGATAAATTCTAATGTTTGGTAAATGAGACCCTGAATCATGGAGCATTGGGAATTTGCTATGTAAAGGGGGTATATGCAAGGAGAACTATGCCTTCCCTCCATCGGTTTCTTTTAGTCTTTGTCACTGTTGTCCAGCAGTTATTGATCCCTGCTGCAACTAATAAGGCCTCCTATGACAGCTCCGTATACACCTGCCAGTAATTGCTGTCAGTGCAGATCATTGTTTGTGTTTTTAGATTGTGAGTGTTGTGGAGGATGGGTTTGGATTCCTTTATTTATTTGCTGGTGAAGTTTTTATGACCTTGGCCTGGATACTGGACTTTGCATGAACGCTGCCTGCCCTTGAATTGTTTGCTGGACGTTGATTTTCTTCTGACTCTGAGACTGGTTTTATATGAGATATTTGTCTGAGATTAGTACACTCTTTATATTAATGTAACAGATAATTTTGTTTCATATGGAACACTTCTGAAAACTGGTTTAACTTAACTAAAGCGACCTATTTTTCTGTATACAATTTATTACTGACGTCCTTCAATTTTCTATCTATAAAGGAGAACTTTTACATTATTTTCACCCCATTGATTTTTTTGTTCAGTTTAATTACCGTAGTAAATTGTGGTTTATTGATCAAACCTTCATCAGGTTCAGAACAAGACAATGATTTCCGGGTAACGCACCATGAAACGCTTCCGGCAATCAGGACATGAAAATGGTTTCTCTGCTGCACAAATTTGATGTGGTCGGTTAGATTGGTGGTAACACAGTGATCACATCCGACACATTCATAAGGGGTTTCTAGGCTGCTTTTGTGACTTTTCTGGGTTCCAAATCAAACGTTTCCCACGCTCTAAAGAAGATTGTGGCTTCTCTCCTGTGTGACGTCTCTGATGTTTAACAATATGTGACTGGCAAGAGGAATATATTAAGTTCTGAACACGAAAAACGTTTTTCATCTCTGTTAATTTGCTCGTATGTAACCACTTTCCAGCCAAAGCCTTTGTGTGGCAAAAATGGTTTCTACTCTACTCTGTGTGAATGACCTGATACATGATCAGATACAAGCTCATAGAGAAACACTTTCTGCACATTCATATGAGTTTTCACATGTTTGGGGTTGTTTGTTTTGTTTTGGGGGGGATTTCTTTGTAAAATATTTGTTAAAAATAAAAAGTGGAAAAAATAAAGTAAATCTCAATTTCTTTATGATGTTTTTTATTGTCAGTGTATAGTATAGTAGAGGGTAACGGAAATTATTGTTACTTTAAATGGATGTAAACTACTGAGAACACACAATGTCTCAAATTCATATGACTCCATTAAGAAAGTGCTAGAGACCGTCTGATACATCTGTACTAATGAAGGTAGAGCACAATGACTATAATGTACTATAATCTAATGTCAATCTCTACTGGACAAGACAATGTACAATGAAGTTCAGTAAAACATTATCCATTCCAAGTAGCAGTATGAAAATATAGAAATAATACAAGTAAATGGGGATTTCTAGAAGTGAATGTGTGGCATGTGTGTCATGTATGTATTAAGAGGATAGAGTAAAGCACCTGATGGATAAACTTTATAATACACTTCAGAGAAAGCGACCTATAAAAGCACAAACTCGTAATGGAAGAAGTCTCTGACCAGATCGTTAAATAATTTTACTGCATATAGCCACACACACACACTGCGCTCACTGCACATCAAACCACAGTTTCAGGTTCTTTGTCCATGAGTGGTTTGAGTGAAGCAATCGTAATCCTGAATTTAAAGGGAATCTCTTCTTCAAGGAAAGTCCATAACATTTTTATCGATATAAATGTAGTATATCGCTTGTAACTAAAGGTCCCTTTAGACCGCCGCAGACTTCATCAGGCATAAAAAGCAAGTAGTAAGGTTTTTGGAGAAGAAGGATCATTATCTGCTCCGGATGTCTTCATTAAGCCAATCAACGTTTTAAGTTAATGGTTAGTTGGTGTGTTCCGTAGCTTCAAATAGCCCGCTCATTTAGAAGAGTCTAAATATAGTAACATTTTACATAATCTGTCATGTCAACAACATCATGCCTTGGAGCCATTGTTACAGAGGATGGACAAGGGCTGAGTCACATGACTGAGGATATTAAATCGCACTTGGGAGATCATCTACCTGCTGACCGGAGGTGAGCAGGTTGGGGGAAACTCACCCTTCGGAGCACCGTGTTCGGTGATCCAGGGATCGATTGCTTTGCCTCATTGAGGCATAAGCAATTGATATCCCAGCCAGTTCGGAACTGACTGCAACAGCCCTTTGTAAATAGGGCCATTCACTATGGGGACCCACACTCCTCCGGTCTATAGGGCCACAAGCCAATTACTGAGAGTACAGGTCACCTACCTCCTCATCCACCCTACAGCAACATCCAAAACACCTGGAAGAAAGTCTGTGAAACATCTAAAGAGAGAAGAAAAGATGAAGGTTTAGGACACCATAAAGTTGCAGGAAATATTGTACATCTCTGTCTATCTGCTATATGCTCCTAATTCCTCCCATCAGTATGCTGGGTTATCTGAGGAAGATAATAGGACGGCTTCCAACAAAATGGGGGTTAATACTGTATATAATTTTCTGTTAAAGGGAAAAACTGGTTATCTATAGATCTTCAGACCCTGCGGAACTACAAGTCCCAGCAAGCTGCAAGCTGCCATGTGGGAAAAGTCGCCTCACTTATGATATAAAATATATTATGTATAATTTATATGAATGAATTACATTGTATATAACCGTAATGGTAATTTTCTATATTGCATGTGCAAAGGTTTGTTACTTATTCTACAATACAGGTAAATGTCTAATTATATGTATAATTTTATAATTATCTTAATGGTATAATTACAATAATTTAATAATCCCATTACAAAACAATGTACACATCACTCCAGTATTTATAGGGCCACTGAAACAACAATACAAGTTGTCCAATATGAATAAATATGTAATAAAATATAAATACTAAATATAGGAGGAAAGATGCCATACCTTGTCCAAGTCCAAGAAAGTCTACAATAAATAAGAACTATTGTAGCTACAATCTACAAGCCCTGCCCATAGCAATCAATTGTTTATAGTAACCACACCCTATAATCCTATTGGTTTAAAGATATTCAGTTCATGAACGCTGAGGAGCCAGCAGTCCCACCTCCAAGCTGTCACAGACATTTCACTTGTTAATTTGCTCGTGTAGCAACTTTCCATGCAAAGCCTTTTCCAAATTGTGACATAAATGGCTTTTACTCTGTATGAATTACCTGTTATATGGTTGGATACTAGTTCATGGAGAAATATTTTCTGCACATTCACGTGTTTGGTGGGGCTGTTAGTTTTTTGTTTGGGTTTCTTTGTAAAATATTTGTTATAAATAAATTAGATGTGGAAAAAATTAAGTAAATCTCCATTACTTTATGATGTTTTTATTCTCAGTGTATAATTAATGCTAAAATAGTACAGGGTAACTGAAACGGCTGTTGACTACGAAAACACACAGGCAGAGAGATGCCTCAATTTTAATCGAGGGGGAGATGTGAGACAGTCCATAGATCCATCCTACTAAAGGGATTACATGAGATGTCCAAACAATTGTATTTGGAATATCAACCAAAGGGGTATGCTACTTTAGCTACTAGGGATAGCTATGATTCCCTTAACCTTGCAAGCCTAGCCATCTATAAATGTCTGTGGTTTCAAAATCAATCCATGCACACCAGGTGTCCCTGAAATTAGCACTTTCTGACAGTCCGGTGGATAACAAGTCTTCCATACTCCTAAAATAATCCAATCTGTCACCACAACCTTTGATGACTATAATTATTATGCTATAATCTAATGTTAATCTCTACTGGACTTTAGTAAAATATTTACTTTTTAAGCCTAAAACTTGAATGATTATTAAAAATGTGTGCATATATGTGAGTGTGTATATATACAAACACACACATTTTTGCTTATAACTATTTAAGAGCAGCACTGATTTAATGGCAGCCACAATAAATAGATAATGTTTAAATGCAAGATGTTATAATTTTTGCTTATGTGGTATTGAGGGAGAATGAAAGAAACCATTAGGTCTGTTCCCTTATTATATGTGATCAGCAGCAATACATTAGTTGAATAATAAATGTAATTTGTGACATATTGCATAGTATTGGGTGAGGATGTGGTTTAAATGCCTCCTAATTCCTCCTATCAGTATACTGGGTTATACTGGGTTAAGTGATGAAGATAACAGGAATCTTCCAATGAAATGTGGGATAACACATTGATTGATAAATGATGAAAAGGAAAAAGCAGATGTATTAAACACTTTCTTTTCTTCAGTGTTTACTAGAGAGGAAGAAATGGTAGGAATAATAAATAAAAATGAAAATGCAACTTACCATTACTTAATATTTGTTTTACAAAAGAAGAAGTCCAAAGGCGGTTGAAGAAAATTAAGATAAATAAAGCTCCTGGCCCTGATGGTATACATTTAAGGGTTTTAATGGAGCTACATTAAGAAATTGCTAGACCGTTGTTTTTAATTTTCAAAGACTCAATTTCATCAGGCTGTGTACCAAGGACTTGGTGTATAGCAGATGTAGTGCCATTGTTTAAAAAGGGAATAAGATCACCACCGGGTAATTATAGACCTGTAAGTCTGACATCAATAGTTGGGAAGGAATACTAAGGGATAATATACAGGATTTCTTGATGTGCAATAAGATTATTAGTGCAATATTGATAATCATGCTAGTATGTCATGTCAGGGTGATTGGTTTGGAGGGATGGGACAGGCTGTGTCACATGTTAAAGGAGCTGATTCTGGGGAGGAACGTGTTAATAGCTGTGCCTGGGTTCCTGAATTGTGTCCACAGGTCCTCACAGGGGAGGAGGAGGATGTGCCCCTCCCATCTGAAGCTGTAACTACCAGGCAAATGGTTAAATCTAGGGACTTAACTCTTGAAGGAAGGGTGGGGGTAGTGAGTGACCACCCTGACACCACAGCTGACCCAATCCCCCCTCCTCTTTCTGATTCTACAGATGATTTCACTCATGAAGAGAAGGGGGGTGAGGAGGCAGTAGGGATTAGTGCTGACCTAGAGACCTGCACTGCTCCCCCTGAATCCACAAATTCTGATAGGCTGCAGCCTAACTATGTTTCCTTCCAGATTCCAGGCAGTGCAGAAAAGTCAGAAGGCAGAATATCTGCTAGGGTGCTATGTGATGATGTGTATAGAATGCCTGTACCATCTGTGCTATGTGATAATGTGAATGCAATGCCTATACAGTCCGTGCGGAGTTCTAAGGGTGACAAAGCTAATTGGAATAGATTGCCAAAGGCTCGGAGCAGTAGTGCTACTAATGCTGATGTGTTATGTAAGGATGACTTGTGTGGAGGGATTGTACAGCCCGTGACAAATAGCATAGGTGCTGGGTCTGGGGAGGAAGGTGCTAATGCTGGTGGGGCCTGGGGGTTTGGGGACAGGAGAAATGGGATAGAGGGAGGAGAGGCACAGTATTACAGGAGACTGAGGAGACAAGCCTGACTACTGATCCAAATGTCCTGATCGCCTCTGTCTCAAGGGTAGGGTTCCCCCAGGGAGTGTTAAGGGGTCAGGGTTCCCAGTTTGCACCCCCCTTACAAAGTACATGTATCAATGCGGTACATGACTTAGAGACACTGCAGTTTCTATGGGGTATGGGACAGAGCAGTCTGATGGCTGTCATGACAAAACAAAAAAGGAGCCCTGATAGCGATTAGTATATGGGAAGCAGACCCCTTAGTAGAATTATCAGGTGTGGCTACAGATGAGGGGCCCCTAAAGGACATTCCTGATGGAGAGGAATTAGCGCAGGTGCAGCTGGCTTCTGGGATATTGAGGCCCTTTCAAGGTAATAGTAACGCTGGTCAGTATCTGTGTGATAATATAATAATAATATAATAGTATTAGAGATGAGAGGTGATAAATAACAGTGTGATAGTAACGCTGGTCAGTATCTGTGTGATAATATAATAATAATATAATAGTATTAGAGATGAGAGGTGATAAATAACAGTGTAATAGTAACGCTGG
This sequence comes from Limnodynastes dumerilii, assembly GCA_011038615.1. Lineage (NCBI taxonomy): Eukaryota > Metazoa > Chordata > Amphibia > Anura > Limnodynastidae > Limnodynastes > Limnodynastes dumerilii. The sequence goes on from WWET01000490.1 coordinate 112,974, forward strand.
TCAGTATCTGTGTGATAATATAATAGTATTAGAGATGAGAGGTGATAAATAACAGTGTGACAGTAAAGCTGGTCAGTATCTGTGTGCAGTAAGCAATATATCTCTGCATGCAAAGAATACAATTACCTTGACTCCCCCTGAAATCACCATGGTTTAGCCCAGGAGTAATTTATTTCAAGCACTTACTGAAGTCTGGATCCAGCCCCTTGTCCTTGACCCCCACCTTTACAAAGTGTTACTGGAGACTTGTGTATTGGAGCTCCCCTTTATCAGTTGCACACCAGGAATTTGAGCTCGATATGGGGAACCAGACATCCTCCCATCAATCCTTTATTGACAGGTCAATGATGCCCCCAGCACATTTCCAGATATTGACTCATATCGTGACATCGGCAGCCCCCAGGCTAAGATGTCCCAGCATGCTCCTCTTTGTCTAGGTGCATAGTTGCTGCTTGTGCTTTGGTTCCTGGTAGGGAACTTGGTTGGTTTTGGGATTTTAAGGTATTTTCATGCTGTTGTTTTTTGTTTTTAACTCCAGCATAACTGATTATTATGACATGTAGAAATAACAGAGGACCGGATCCAGACCCCCGCATGCTCTCCGTGCGCGCGGGGGTCGGAAACTACGCGAGACAGAGGGGAGTGCACACCCCCTGTCACTCCCCTCTGTCGTGCGGGCTTTATGGTAGCTTACGCTGCATAAGTCTGCCTTAAATGCGACGGGTGGATCAGCGTCCGATTGTTTATATTACTATAGTAATCCTAGCGTAACATCTGGAGGGCGCATGCGCACCTTGTGTGCGTAAATCACCTGACGATCTAAAATCTGGATCCGGTCCAGAGTGAGGACAATACAAGTGTGAGCCGTGGCTAATCCTGCAGATAGCAGTATCATAACACACACCTGCTCTCTATCTCTCGGTCTCCCGAATATTCCAGGATTCGGCAATTATGGCACAGGGCTGGGTCTGGAAATAAGTAATGACGGCACTTTCCACACTCTGCTTGCTGAAAGCGTCCACATTACAATACTGTGCATGTGTGCAAAGAAGCCTTTCCAACGGCAAATCCGGACGAGCCGCCATGCATACGTAACATCTTGGGGAAGCCCTTAATCTACGATTTCCATTATTACACCCATTCTTACGCATCGGTTGACTGTGTCCCAAAACGTAAGTCCCAGTACTGCGCAAGCACTGTAAAAACGCAAAGCCAATTTACGCAGGCTGTGTGTGGAAGTCGGCTGGCGTTATCAATTCTGGATCCGGTCCTATGTTATTTATGCATCGGACCCATTTTCCATGGAGGGTAGATGTTAAAGTAGGGTCCACGGTACGGAATTGGAAGCGGAATGCCGCTGCGGGGGAGTTATGATCAAAGCGGCAGCAGACTTCTGGAACAAGTCACCCAGGTAGACTCAGATTCCGGCTGTCTGCTGATGTATCACGGATCCAGTAGGACTGGGCTCTTACCAGCTCACAAATTGTCACGGCTCTGGAAAAGTCTGGGTCAGTCTCGGGTTCAGGAGGGGTCGGAGGAGAGCTGGAGTCGTAGCAGAAACTGGGAGCCCGTAAGTAAAGCTTGTGCATAGGTGAGAGGCAGAGTTAGCGCAAGGGAAGTATGGCTGGCTGGACTGGAGTAGAGAGCGAGCTGGACTGGAGCAGACAGCGGGCTGGACTAGAATAGACAGCGAGCTGGACAGGAGAAGTTAGCAGACTGGACTGGAGTAGTTCAGCAGACTAGAGTTGGTCTGCAAAGGTTTTACTGAGCTGGGTTGCACAGGGTTAGCTGAGCTGGGTTGCACAGGGTTAGCTGAGCTGGGTTGCACAGTAGTGCAGGTAAGGAAGAAGCTGCAGGGTTAATTTAGCTAAGACTTGGAGCAGGCTTGATTGAAGAAGCAGCGGTGCTAGGATGAACAAGCTACAAACTGCTAGAGAGCTGGACAGGTTAACAGACTGGACTGTAGAAATTCAGCAGAGCAGCTGCACGGAGAACCAGGCACCTCTGATGAACACAGTTCTTCTGGTACTGGAGTGATCAGTGCTCAAGATTTAAATAGACCGCCCTGGTTCTGGATTGGATGATCCGATCATGTGCTGCCCTTGGCTTGTATCTTATTGGCTGCTGCGGCACATGTGACCTGGAGCAGGATGGCGGTGCCAATGCAGCGGAGGATGCCGATGCCTGGCACCAGAACACGGAGAGGAACACGTGGGACGCTGGGGAGGCAAGACCGGAGGCTGTTAGGAGACTTGCCACTACTGTGAGTGACACCTCCGACAGACTGGTGAACGGGGGCGGCTAAAGAGAGCAGCTGATAGACGGCCTCTCATAAGGTAAGTCCGGCGGTGTCTGCTGCCGAGTGTGACACAAATGTTATATATTCAACATCTTTAAATACAAAATGTTACCACCACTGACAGAAGTGAATAACAATGAATAAAAATAAACAAGCCCAGATCTGAGGGACCTTCACCATTGTCATAGCAATATAGCAATACGACTGGGACAGAGCATCCCCAACACAGCCGTCCTTGTGTGTCCCAGCAGTCAGTTACAGACCAAGTCCACTCCTTTAACAGGATAATGGCCCCGGTGACACTTCAATCATTGTTTAGGGATGGTTTGAGAAACATGAATAAGAGTTCAAGGTGTTATCTTGGCTCCAAATTTCCCGGATCTCAGTCTTATTGAGCACCAGTCCCCAAGCCATGGAGACTCCACACTGCTAGCACAGGACTGCCGAATCTCATGGAATATCCAGGAGACTCCACTCCACAGCTTACATCCAGGAGACTCCACTCCACAGCTTACATCTGCTGCTAGCACAGGGCTGCCGAATCTCATGGAATATCCGAGAGACTCCCGAAATTTGGACATTTCTCGCGGTATCCAAGGAGAACCAGCAAATCTCCCGCAAAGGTCTGGATGCTGTGAGTTTATACCAGGGCTGCACACCTTCTATCTCTTCCCTCCGGAAGATCTCGGAGGGAAGAAATAGATGCAGTTGGGGGTGGGGCTTAATGATGCAATTTATGCGATTCAAAAATAACGTCATCAAGTCCCGCTTATCCCCAGTAACACTAGTGATTGCTATAATGAGAGGCGGGGGGGCCCTCTCATGCAGGAGATTTGCCTGAATTTCGTGAATCTCCTGGATATTATATTATATAATAGAGTTGGAAACCCTGGTTTATACAAATCATGGCCTCAAGTCCTGACCCCTTGCCTATCAATACTGTATGTCTGGATGTAACTAGGGATTAGGAAGGGCTTGATGATGTAGTATGCACTGTAAGGCCCTGTCCCCATGCCGGCATCTCTTTCTACCCTCCGAGGTCTCCTGGGGGGGGGGGGGGGGGGCACAC
>WWET01000490.1:131049-142294 GCA_011038615.1 Limnodynastes dumerilii
TGCAGCCTCACATTATCCCTCCCTTAACCCTTCCCATCCCCATCCTGCAACCTCACATTATACCTTCCCTAACCATCCCCATCCTGCAACCTCACATTAACCCTCCCCTAACCCTATCATCTCCTTACCGTTACCTCACATTAACCCTCCCCTAACCCTAACCACCCCCTCCCCTAACCCCAATCATCCTATTGCCACAACTCCCCCATCCCCATCCCCACCCTCCCCTAACCCCAATCATCCTATTGCCACAACCTAACCTTAACCCTCCCCTAACCCTAACCACCCCCTTCCCGCAGCCTAACCTTAACCCTCCCCTAACTCCAATCATCCTATTGCTACAACCTAACCTTAATCCTCCCCTAACCCTAACCACCCCCTTCCAGCAGCCTAACCTTAACCCTCCCCTAACCATCCCGTTTCGCAGCCTAACATTAATCTTCCACTAACCTTCCTCTTCCCGTAGCCTAACCTTAACCTTCCCATAACCATCCCCATCCTGCAGCCTAACCTTAACCCTTCCCTAACCCTTACCATGTATGCCCACCAGCCTAACCTTAACCCTCCTCTCTCCGCAGCCTAACCCTCTCCATCCCTGAAAACAAGAACCTTATCCAAATAAGAACATTCGGCATTGTACCCATTCTGATATAGAAATATTATTCAGTGTAAGATACAAGTATCGCTGGCCTTATGCAAGATGCTTCCAAGTCATTTCATTAGGGATAGAGACAGCTCAGACTATTGGTTCCTCTGCTCTATGCGCCATTTCTATTGGGCGCTGGTCAAGTGTGCTCCAGGAAAAGGGAACCACCAAGACATGGGGTGGCACTAGATTGGAGGTGGAAAAGCCTTATGGGGTATGAACTAGAGCCTATGCCCACCGCCCTGGGGCTTACCCCTCACCCTCCAGCTTAATTTACAGAGCTACGGCCACCTGCTACACTATATTAGTTACGTGCCGCGGCTCTGTAGATGCTGCCGGAGAGTAATAGAAATGGAAGTTAACCAGAGCTCCTATCCGCACTAATGGAGAGTGGCTCTGGCCGATCGACACCACTACTATTCCTATACCCTCCAACATGACCCATTCCATTAGGTACAAAATACTCTGCTCCTCCGTTTCCAACTGTCAGTTACTATGGTAACCCCCTTTGTTGAAGAGATTAATAGTTTTTTAAATATCAGTTAAGTCATTTCACCAGGTGAGTGACAGTTGGAAGCTCTGGAGCGGAGTGTATTGTACCTAATGGAATGGGTCATGTTGGAGGGTCTGCTAGGGATATGGAAAGAGCTGATGTATTAGATGACAGTCAGAATCTGGAGGTCACAAGTAGAAAAGTTCTTCCACAATGCGTCTGACGAGGAAATGTAACTAGATCTTCAACGAGGTAACGAGTGTCCGGCTTCTATGCAGTTCAGGTAAAGGGAGGCCTAGTGCATGGTGTAAGGGGCCCGGTGGTAGGACATTAGGAGCCCTATTGGTATTCATGCAGCTCGGCACCATGTTGATTGCTGAGTTAGATGTAATGTCCACCCCTCCCTTGTTCTACAGCCTTATGATTAATTTCTGCCCATAAACCTGCAAGGAGCTGTGTCTGTGACAGGCATTCCTCCAGGAGAGGAGATTAGCTCACAAAGCAAATTTCTCATCTTCCGCTCCCATCCATCAGACTCTCATTATAATCAGGGGGACAGTTCGCTGGATCCCACCCATTAATGCTCGGGGCAGCATCGTGCTTGTACGGAGCGTTACACAAAGTGTTTATTCCTGGGGTGACCACAGTCACCACGTCCCTCCAGAGGTCTCCTTATTAGAACCGAGCCCCCTAACAAACGTATGGGTCTAAGTACCGGGTCTAGAAACTGCTTGCGGGTGCTTGGATTTGGCCCCTAAGGGCCGTATTCGGACTGCCGTGCTGCGATCGGAGCGGAAATATACGCACGGACGAAGCAAGTAACAGCCACCAAAACCCCAGTCCCTCCCCTTGCTAATCCGTAACCACGGAGACTTCCGCCTCCATAGACCAGCTGTAACTTTCCGCAGTCACTAACGAGCGTGTGTCCCCTCCGTCCCTGCGTATATTTGTAATCGCGCCCACTTCACTTCATTTAAATGCCCCCCCCGCCCATTTCTATGTAAATTCCTCCGTGCGTATTTTTCCGTCCTGCGGAATTTCCCACGTCCGATTCATAAGTCCGTCCGCGAGGCACTTCCGTGCGTATAGTCTGCGTTAACTGTGTCGAAAAAGTTACTACGTATGCGCAGTTGAAACGTATTTAAAAATACGCACGGAAAATCGCTAAAGAACGGATCTCTGAATACAGTCCTAAATGTATAAAGTTCAGCACGAAAAGCCCAAATAGCTATGGAAATAGCCACACAGTCAAGTATTATAAGCTGGTAACAGTGACAACAAAACACAAGGCTGAACTTCTATTCACATACAGGTATATGGAATGTGCGCAAGTGTATATGTAAATGGAGAGGTGCAGCCAAGGACCAAAGTGACCACTGTGTAACTACAAGGAACAAAAAAGAGGTCCGTCGCTCCAAACGCACATTCTATAACACTATGTTGCCCATAGCAACCAGATTTTAGCTGACATTCTCTAGTGTGTTATAGGAAAGTGACAGCTAGAATCTGATTGGTTGCTATAGGAAACATCTCCATTTTTCCAACTCTCAGTAAATCTGGCCCCAGGTGTCAGCACAGTTTAATCTGTTTATGATATTCTATTATATGTGAGCTTAAGACTGAGAACACTTTTACAAACATGAAGGTAAAGTCGGGTTATTTTCTCAAACTCCTCAGACAATGAAATGAGGAAGAAAAACTTGTGCATTACAGTAAAATGAAGCCTCTTCTTTAATAATACATAAATACATAATTATACAATTCAGTCTGCCCTCAGTAAACATGTCTTCTGCGACTTCACCATTTTCAAACAGCAGAATGGCGACAGGTAAGTTTACTTAACCCTAACCATCCTCTCCCACAGCCTAACCCTCCTCTAACCTCTCTGCAGCCTAACTCTAACCTCTCCTAACCCTTCCTGTCCCAAAGCCCTACCCTAACCCCAACCTAACCTTAACCTTCCTCTCTCCGCAGCCTAACTCTAACCTTCTCCTAACCCTGACCCCTCCTGGCCAACATCCAAACCCAACCCCCCCCTTTTCACTGGAGCCTAACCCTAACCAAAACAATTACCTTGTGGAAAATGGGCCATGCAACATGGTAGATATTCCATGCATATTTTCAGTTTTAAAATGCGGTTGGGAATGGAGGAGCCAAAATGAAGTGTTTGGATGTATCATTCTCAACAACCCTTTGTACCAGCAACTGGTCTATCTCCCTCTCTCCCTCCCTCTATATACACACACACTTACTCACTTAGCAAGGGATTAATAATCATGGTCTGATGGTCGTTTAGACCGCATATACGCAATCTACGTATCGGAACGATACGCAGATTACGTACAATAGCTACTACGCATGCGCAGTAGCTACTGTTTATTGAACTACGTCCGTCTATGGAAGACGGACGTAGTTCTGGATCTGGCCCATTGTTTTAAGAATTGAGCTACAACGCATGCGTACCATTTCTGTACGTAGATTGCGGAAGCGCGGTCTAAAGGCGTAACGCGCATACGCGCAACGTACGTAAGACGAGAACTACGGAACTGTGAGTCCGGACCCGTGTTCTGATCTAGATCCATCACATACGATATGATTTTTATTTACCTTTTTATTTTAATAAAACCATGCAGTAATACACATTTTGCCATTCCCCCCGGTCTGTATCATGATAATTCTCACCTGTCAATAAATAATTTGCATGTTTACATAATTCCATGTTACTTTTATCACTTTCATTTTCACAGATTTTTCAGAAATTTTGACATTTTATCCTAAATGTCTTCTTCGAGGAAGCCATCATTTTAGATCCACCGTGATAAGAGGCAAAAAGGACTTTGCTGTAGCGTTGACACGATAATTCAATCAAAATAGAGAATGCTCCTTGTGACCATTTGTTCGGTTAAAATATCTGTCAATACGATGGAGATATTTATAATCTGTTTGGACCTGATTCATACTTAAGAAGAAGCTGAATCTTTGGGCTGGATCCAGACTTAAGTAAGTAAATGAGTTACTCCTGGGCTAAACCATGTTGATTGCAGGGGGAGACAAGGTAATTGTATTCTTTGCATGCAGGGATATATCTTTGAATTGCTTACTGCACACAGATACTGACCAGCTTTACTATCACACTGTTATTTAGACTTGGGATAGGAAACATCACCTCTCAATTCTAATACTGTTTGCAACTCACCTCTCAAATACTATTATATTATTATTATATTATTATACAGATACTGACCAGCGTTACTATCACACTGTTATTTATCACCTCTCATCTCATCTCTATACTATTATATTATTATTATATTATTGCACACATACTGACCAGCGTTACTATCACACTGTTATTTATCACCTCTCATCTCATCTCTAATACTATTATATTATTATTATTATATTATTACACAGACACTGACCAGCGTTACTATCACACTGTTATTTATCACCATTCTATAGATTCAGGCTCTTCCCATTCTATAGATTCAGGCTCTTCCCATTCTATAGATTCAGGCTCTTCCCATTCTATAGATTCAGGCTCTTCCCATTCTATAGATTCAGGCTCTTCCCATTCTATAGATTCAGGCTCTTCCCATTCTATAGATTCAGGCTCTTCCCATTCTATAGATTCAGGCTCTTCCCATTCTATAGATTCAGGCTCTTCCCATTCTATAGATTCAGGCTCTTCCCATTCTATAGATTCAGGCTCTTCCCATTCTATAGATTCAGGCTCTTCCCATTCTATAGATTCAGGCTCTTCCCATTCTATAGATTCAGGCTCTTCCCATTCTATAGATTCAGGCTCTTCCCATTCTATAGATTCAGGCTCTTCCCATTCTATAGATTCAGGCTCTTCCCATTCTATAGATTCAGGCTCTTCCCATTCTATAGATTCAGGCTCTTCCCATTCTATAGATTCAGGCTCTTCCCATTCTATAGATTCAGGCTCTTCCCATTCTATAGATTCAGGCTCTTCCCATTCTATAGATTCAGGCTCTTCCCATTCTATAGATTCAGGCTCTTCCCATTCTATAGATTCAGGCTCTTCCCATTCTATAGATTCAGGCTCTTCCCATTCTATAGATTCAGGCTCTTCCCATTCTATAGATTCAGGCTCTTCCCATTCTATAGATTCAGGCTCTTCCCATTCTATAGATTCAGGCTCTTCCCATTCTATAGATTCAGGCTCTTCCCATTCTATAGATTCAGGCTCTTCCCATTCTATAGATTCAGGCTCTTCCCATTCTATAGATTCAGGCTCTTCCCATTCTATAGATTCAGGCTCTTCCCATTCTATAGATTCAGGCTCTTCCCATTCTATAGATTCAGGCTCTTCCCATTCTATAGATTCAGGCTCTTCCCATTCTATAGATTCAGGCTCTTCCCATTCTATAGATTCAGGCTCTTCCCATTCTATAGATTCAGGCTCTTCCCATTCTATAGATTCAGGCTCTTCCCATTCTATAGATTCAGGCTCTTCCCATTCTATAGATTCAGGCTCTTCCCATTCTATAGATTCAGGCTCTTCCCATTCTATAGATTCAGGCTCTTCCCATTCTATAGATTCAGGCTCTTCCCATTCTATAGATTCAGGCTCTTCCCATTCTATAGATTCAGGCTCTTCCCATTCTATAGATTCAGGCTCTTCCCATTCTATAGATTCAGGCTCTTCCCATTCTATAGATTCAGGCTCTTCCCATTCTATAGATTCAGGCTCTTCCCATTCTATAGATTCAGGCTCTTCCCATTCTATAGATTCAGGCTCTTCCCATTCTATAGATTCAGGCTCTTCCCATTCTATAGATTCAGGCTCTTCCCATTCTATAGATTCAGGCTCTTCCCATTCTATAGATTCAGGCTCTTCCCATTCTATAGATTCAGGCTCTTCCCATTCTATAGATTCAGGCTCTTCCCATTCTATAGATTCAGGCTCTTCCCATTCTATAGATTCAGGCTCTTCCCATTCTATAGATTCAGGCTCTTCCCATTCTATAGATTCAGGCTCTTCCCATTCTATAGATTCAGGCTCTTCCCATTCTATAGATTCAGGCTCTTCCCATTCTATAGATTCAGGCTCTTCCCATTCTATAGATTCAGGCTCTTCCCATTCTATAGATTCAGGCTCTTCCCATTCTATAGATTCAGGCTCTTCCCATTCTATAGATTCAGGCTCTTCCCATTCTATAGATTCAGGCTCTTCCCATTCTATAGATTCAGGCTCTTCCCATTCTATAGATTCAGGCTCTTCCCATTCTATAGATTCAGGCTCTTCCCATTCTATAGATTCAGGCTCTTCCCATTCTATAGATTCAGGCTCTTCCCATTCTATAGATTCAGGCTCTTCCCATTCTATAGATTCAGGCTCTTCCCATTCTATAGATTCAGGCTCTTCCCATTCTATAGATTCAGGCTCTTCCCATTCTATAGATTCAGGCTCTTCCCATTCTATAGATTCAGGCTCTTCCCATTCTATAGATTCAGGCTCTTCCCATTCTATAGATTCAGGCTCTTCCCATTCTATAGATTCAGGCTCTTCCCATTCTATAGATTCAGGCTCTTCCCATTCTATAGATTCAGGCTCTTCCCATTCTATAGATTCAGGCTCTTCCCATTCTATAGATTCAGGCTCTTCCCATTCTATAGATTCAGGCTCTTCCCATTCTATAGATTCAGGCTCTTCCCATTCTATAGATTCAGGCTCTTCCCATTCTATAGATTCAGGCTCTTCCCATTCTATAGATTCAGGCTCTTCCCATTCTATAGATTCAGGCTCTTCCCATTCTATAGATTCAGGCTCTTCCCATTCTATAGATTCAGGCTCTTCCCATTCTATAGATTCAGGCTCTTCCCATTCTATAGATTCAGGCTCTTCCCATTCTATAGATTCAGGCTCTTCCCATTCTATAGATTCAGGCTCTTCCCATTCTATAGATTCAGGCTCTTCCCATTCTATAGATTCAGGCTCTTCCCATTCTATAGATTCAGGCTCTTCCCATTCTATAGATTCAGGCTCTTCCCATTCTATAGATTCAGGCTCTTCCCATTCTATAGATTCAGGCTCTTCCCATTCTATAGATTCAGGCTCTTCCCATTCTATAGATTCAGGCTCTTCCCATTCTATAGATTCAGGCTCTTCCCATTCTATAGATTCAGGCTCTTCCCATTCTATAGATTCAGGCTCTTCCCATTCTATAGATTCAGGCTCTTCCCATTCTATAGATTCAGGCTCTTCCCATTCTATAGATTCAGGCTCTTCCCATTCTATAGATTCAGGCTCTTCCCATTCTATAGATTCAGGCTCTTCCCATTCTATAGATTCAGGCTCTTCCCATTCTATAGATTCAGGCTCTTCCCATTCTATAGATTCAGGCTCTTCCCATTCTATAGATTCAGGCTCTTCCCATTCTATAGATTCAGGCTCTTCCCATTCTATAGATTCAGGCTCTTCCCATTCTATAGATTCAGGCTCTTCCCATTCTATAGATTCAGGCTCTTCCCATTCTATAGATTCAGGCTCTTCCCATTCTATAGATTCAGGCTCTTCCCATTCTATAGATTCAGGCTCTTCCCATTCTATAGATTCAGGCTCTTCCCATTCTATAGATTCAGGCTCTTTCCATTCTATAGATTCAGGCTCTTCCCATTCTATAGAGTCAGGCTCTTCCCATTATATATTAACTTACAAGCAAAATTCTTTACATAAAAATTCACACTGCATTTGCAACAGATGCAAAACATTTAAATAAAACTATTTATCTGTAACAGTTCCATTACTCATCATTGTCGGCCCTGCCGGTTTCTATACAGTTAAAGTTCGGGTTTATAAAGCAGCCTGTGATGTACATTACCCCCCCCCCAGCACCTCTATTTTTCAGATGTATTTTATTGCAAGCACTTTTGCCGCTGTCACATCTGAGACTCGGGTCATTTTTTAAGACGCTGGTTAATATTTCGCCTTCCTCTTGTCTGTGTTTTGAGCCCTGGCGGAGCAGACTCGAGGCTGTGATTGAATGATCAGAAATGTGTATGTTTCCCGGCCTGATTAACTTGCTCACATTGATTCAGGGTCGGGGGGGGGTGGAGGGGCCTGTGATTAAAGGACAGCTATGTGCTCCGTGAGTTCTCATTTGCTTGTGTCAGTGTAAACCCGCAACAGAAAAAGGCTGTGATGTATTAACCTCTTCCGAGTGAGCCCGGAGCCTGTTATTGGCTGCTCCCCGAAGGTTTACGGAAGCTGCGCTACGTGTATAACTAGGAATCCTCTTCAGTTTTTACGATCTAATAAGCGGAACGATGGCTTATTCTGCAAAGAGAACAGACAATAATTGTCACCAAGAGAATGAGGCAGTTTGGTAACTTATGATAAAAGATTGGGAACTTGTCACTAAGGCCCAGATGTGCGAGGAAGGACCACACACCTTGAACATACGGACTTCAGACCATCCCTTAACTTTCGTGTAACTGAGAATCGTGCGTTAGGGCTTAACCAACCTGGGCAAAACCATGGTGATTGCAGGGGAGACACGTTTCATCTGTTGCAAACAGCATTAGAGTTGAGAGATGGTACTTCCCAGCTCAAGTCTAAATAACAGTGTATGAGTAACGCTGGTCAGTGTCTGCATGCAAAGAACAGTGCCCCCTCCACAGCCCAACCATGCAGACTGCACGTGGTTTGCTGATACAATGCTCTGTTTTCTGACAGACCATCGTATGGCGGTTGAGTGGCGACTGCGGCCGTGCTGCGACTCCTGGAAACGCAAAGATCTGTCAGACAGAAGGTAAGCTTTTTATACTAACCTTAACCATAAGCCTTCCCTAACCGCACATGCCCCGCAGCCTAACCCTAACCCTCCATGTCCCGCAGCCTAACCCTCCATGTCCCACAGCCTAACCCTAACCCTCCATGTCCCACAGCCTAACCCTAACCCCACATGTCCCACAGCCTAACGCTAACCCCACATGTCCCACAGCCTAACCCTAACCGTCCATGTCCCGCAGCCTAACCCTAACCCCACATGTCCCGCAGCCTAACCCAACATGTCCCACAGCCTAACCCTACATGTCCCGCAGCCTAACACTAACCCTCCATGTCCCACAGCCTAACCCTAACCCTCCATGTCCCGCAGCCTAACCCTAACCCTCCATGTCCCGCAGGCTAACCCTAACAGCTCATGGCCTGCAGCCTTACCCTAACCATCCATGGCCCGCAGCCTAACAATTTCCGTTCATTGGCCCGCAGCCTAGCCCTAACCATCCACGGCCCGCAACCTAACCCTAACAACCAATGGCCCGCAACCTTACCCTAACCATCCACGGCCCGCAACCTAACCCTAAACATCCATGGCCTGCAACCTCACCCTAACCATCTGTAGCCCGCAACCTAACCCTAACCATCCATGGCCCGCAACCTAACCCTAACCATCCATGGCCTGCAACCTAACCCTAACAGTCCATGGCCCGCAGCCTAACCTTAACCATCCATGGCCTGCAACCTCATCCTAACAGACCATGGCCCACAACCTAACCCTAACAATCCATGGCCCGTAACCTAACCCTAACCATCCATGGCCCGCAACCTAACCCTAACCATCTGTAGCCCGCAACCTAACCCTAACCATCCGTAGCCCGCAACCTAACCCTAACCATCCATGGCCCGCAACCTAACCCTAACCATCCACGGCCCGCAACCTAACCCTAACCATCCACGGCCCGCAACCTAACCCTAAGTCCATGGCCTGCAGCATAACCCTAACCATCCATACCCTGGTTTAACCCTACTCCTCGATGCCCTAATCCCAATCTTTCCTTTAAGCCCTAACCCTGTTCCACAGCCTGTGGTTATTGGAAACAAATCGAAATAGGTTCCCGTTCCCAATAGCAATTTTCTACAGCACCAGCCAGACCGATAACCTCATCCCATCCAGACTCAGCCCAATCTGCTTCCACCCCTGCACGTCCTCTACTTATCCTACTCGAGGAGGTGAAAGGGTTAATGACTCGCTGCTCCCGCTCCTGACTCCTGGCTGGAGAAAGAGTGAACTCAGCTGTACCGCAGATCCCGTCAACCACAGAGGCGCTGTCCTCTGCTCTGGTGCTGAAGTTTAATTACAAGAGTGCATAATTAAGGCTGGTGCAGACATTACCTCTCCGTCCTCTGCCGCCTTCCATTAGTACACAGCCAGGATTCTTTTCTTATTATCTGAAAGCGGATTTTCCACTATATTCCATTTAAAAAGGATGAGAAGTCACCCCCCTCAAGTACAATGACTGGCCTGCTGCCACGGGACGTCAGTAAGGCCGGGTGCTGTACCTTTTGTAACCTAAAGTTCACCTATAGCCTAGTTCTCATTAATCAATTCAGATACTGTCCAGCAGAGGGCGCCAGTCACATTAGTCGAAACCCCACCAACCCTAGTGTGGTGGGGTAATGGAGACTTTGGAAACCACCAGCACAAAGGTGGAGACCCCATCTAGAGAGAATTAAAAGAGAAGTGTAACAGGGGAGAAGGAGAGGGAGAGAAAGAGAGAGTCAAAAAGAGAGCGAGAGAGAGAACTAGAGAAAGAGACAAAGAAAAGAGAGAGAGAGAGTCAAAAAGAGAGCGAGAGAATTTGATTGAAAGAGAGAGAACTAGAGAGAGACAGGAGAGAGAAAAAGAAAAGAGGGGGAGAAAAAAGAGAGAGAGAGAGAGAGGGAAGGAGAGAGAAAGAGACAAAGAAAAGAGAGAGAGAAAGAGAGACAAAAAGAGAGCGATGGAAAGAGAGAACTGGAGAGAGAGAGACATGAGAGAGAAAAAGAGAAGAGGGGGAGAAAAAAGCGCGCGAGAGAGAGAGAGAAAGAGACAAAGAAAAGAGAGAGAGAAAGAGAGCCAAAAAGAGAGCGATGGAAAGAGAGAGAGAAAAAGAAAAGAGGGGGAGAGAAAAGAGAGAGAGAGAGAGACACAAAAGAAAGTAATGGAAAGAGGGAGAACTGAAGAGAGAGAGAGAGAGAGAGAGAGAGAGACAGACAAAAAGAGCGATGGAAAGAGAGAGGTAGAGAGAAAGAGAGAGAGAGAGAGAGAGAGAGGAGACAGGAGAGAGAGAGAAGAGGGGGAAAAGAGAAAGAT
>WWET01000490.1:142317-174393 GCA_011038615.1 Limnodynastes dumerilii
ATAGGGGAGAAAGACAGAGAGAGAGGTAAAGAGAGAGATAGAGTGAAAGAAAGAGAAGATAATGGAATGTAGGATGATCAATCAGGACGTGTTCACCGGACAGAGGGGTATAATACTGGAGTATTATAAAGAAGTCCCCAGTACATCACATGACCATGACACGATATGACAATCAATTCTCAGCTGACTTTATACCGCGTGACACGGACAGATTTTTGGGAACGCTTTTACAGCATTATATCGCATGGCGTTGGCCACCTTCCGAGCTCTGTGGATATAATTGTTAGCGCAGAGAGTTGCCGGCACCGTGGTTTCTACGTTTCCGTTGGCGAGATCATTGCATCTTTGTCAGAGGAGAGTAACGATTCTCAGGCAATGGATTCAATGCAAACTTACTTACATAAAAGAGAGAAATACACCCAACGTCAGCAGAGAGCGTCTGATTACCAGGGGAACGATCAGCGCAGAGCTCATTAGCATCTCATTAGACCTGACCCACGGCTTGTCTTGTGCCAGCATTCTGTGACCTAAAAGGCCCGTGAATAATTGCAGAGAGAGGGATACAGAGACTTAGGGCTAGATTCACTAAGCTGCTGGTTTGGAAAAGTGCAGATGTTGCCTATAGCAACCCATCAGCTCTAGCTCTCACTTTCTTTTTACATACTAGAGAATGTCCGCTAGCATCTGATGGGTTGCTATGGGCAACATCTCCACTTTTACAAACCTGCAGCTAGCTAGCTCTCTCTCTCTCTCTCTCTCTCTCTCTCTCTCTCTATATATATATATGGAGGCTGCCCTAGCAAAAATACAAAAACAGAGCTCAGAGTGGACCCCAAAACCTCTCTGCTTACAACATATACCATGTGACTCATGTTCCTAAATAGCAGTGAAAATCTGTAGGACCCATCATACCTTAACTATCAGTCATCACTAGGAACCTGTGGAAACATATCAAGGGAAATTATTTATTTATGACACATTGTCTTGTTCTATCTGATCACGGTATTTAAGTGAAAATAATAAGGTGCCCCAGTGTTTTACGGTCCTTTCTTACGTATAAATAGTACGTATTTTCATTTTTAAGGATGGAATGGAAAGAGTCAGTAGAGAAAATTTGCCTACACAAACTGCCCCCTTTGAAGTCAGACTGAATTAATTCACTAAAGCGCCTCCTTTATTTCTAGCAGGGCCCGTTATCCTCAAATATTGGGATGACAATGGTTTCACCTTCCAATAAGGAGCCTTCAAAGATCCAGGTGATGAGCATTAACGTCAATGACTAAGATCTTTGACTCTGTTGAAATTGATTTTCCGCGGCGGATGTCCCCAGCTGTCCACATCCACGGTTCCTTTGTTATTCTAATGTGGGTTACGCCAAAGTTTGATCCTAATCAGTTGCTTCAGGTGGGCTCCAACCTGCCTCTCTATCACGTTTATGAACCTTAAGACACGTCTCTAATAAGCAGGAAGGAGGAGGAGAAAGAGAAAAAAAAACCCTTCCCTAAATGTCATCAAGAATTCACGTTGGTCAAGCAGCCAAATCCTTGTGCGCTATGTATCTGAAGAGAGTCGCCGATGCAAGCCATTTTAAATGTGACACGGTGAAACTGCTTACTGGCAAGGCTTGGATCACAGGTTGCTAAAAGCCATTTATAAATATTTATGGATATTTCATAACATATTTTTTTTTTATAATTCATTCAGCCTTCTTAAACGAAAAAAAACTATACAAGGCTTATTTTAAATGTTTATCAGGCACCTGGCTTAGACATCATGTGGTCCTGTGAATCTGGTGGAACTATAAGTCCCAGCAAGTCCTTGTGCAGCTAAAAGTTATATGAGTACGGGTGCACCTATGGGAATACTACCCCTCCCCCCTACACCCACCCAGGCATGCATTTAAATATGAAGATGGTGCTGTTGAGGACACGGGTCTGTCAGAGAGACTTTCTATATTCCTCTGGTTAATTATTCATGTCTGTGTTTATTTTGGTCCGATAAAGTCACCTTGTTCTTCGGCTGCGATGGGGAGCGTCAGGAGTGAGCGCTGCCAAGCCATCGCTCGAGGTATAACCACAGCTCTTATCTTCATCTCCGTCTTCTTATATTTGACAGACAAGCAAAACAAAAGGTCAGAGTCACGAAGAATATTCCTGACGTTTAAAGGTGATCGGACAATTCATTTGGCTGGTAATTCATTGGAACTCCCATCATTGCAATCTACATCGGCCTCTCTGTAATTTGGGTGTCGTACAAAAGGCTGCCAATCGCATGACGGACATATTTTTTTGGGCGAACGCTCATAGAGTTGACAAATTTTATGCTGGATGTTCACACGGTCGACAAAAAACATGTGTCAGGAAAAAAACGTGGTCCGGATTCACACCTAAGAAGCTGCTACTTCTTACGTATGTGTTTTTAAGAATTGTGCCAGTGCGCGTGCGTAGTCATGGTAACTACGCGATGTACGTAGCATTTAGGAATGCAGTTTAATCACATGCGGTCTTTGAAGACCTAGGTGCGGATAAATGCGTATCTGCACTACTTATGTCATATGGATCAGGCCCCAACATTACCTCGAAGCAGGGCCGTGCCTAGTAGTTGAGGGACCCAGGGCAAAAGGATACTTGGGTTCAGTGCTGCCATCAGGGCATTTGACCAGGGGCACAGGAACCCTAGGGGAAACCCCCAGTCTGTCACAGAGCTGTACTCACGAATAGCGGCTACGAATGACTCCCGCCACCGCTACACCCCAGCAACTTCATAAACAGGGCTGCTGTCAGCTTAAGTTGCTTATAACAGTGCAGAGCAACAACTAATCAGCTGCAGGCAGTTCGGGTGCTGCTGTAACGCTCAGCATTCGCACATGGAGCGCCGAGCACGGTTTTAAGCTGTCTGCCTCTGACAGATTCTATCAGGCAGCGGTCCCGCTCAGCTCCGCCCCCAGTCCCTACTGGCTCACCTAGCCCCGCCCATCCAGACTCAGGCCCCGCCTCTTTACTAAAGGGCCCAAGCCTGGAACCTTCTTCCCCTGGCCCTAGGCAAAATATTTGTTTGTGGTCCTCTCAATAAAAAACTGTAATGCAATGCCCATGACGCCGCCATGTTTATAGAAGTATAACAGAGAGAGGTACAGGGCCCGACTGCATCTGGAACAGACAACAGAAATGAATAAAATGTTGTTTCAATCACACACTAATGTGTTATATCCTTATTAACGGAGCTGAAGGGTGATGGACAGATCCAGTTACAGCTCTTCAATCCCACGTCCATTGTTTACTGCTGAATGACACACGCAGAGTTTCTCTCAGTCTAGACACTGTAATCCATCTTCCTCCATTAATGGGAATATTTTTTTATTATAAGAATATTAATACTAAAAACAACAAAAACTTTATTTAATAAACAGTTGAACATTCTTGCAAAAAGCCGAAGCACAAAACTAATTTATATACGAATATAAGGTTGAATCCACAAACTAATGTCAGGGCGACAGGGAGATAGTCAATGCAGGGGTTTTATTTTAGCATTATTTTATTTTGGGGGATAGAGAAAAAAGGTGATGCACAAAGGAGGGGGCAATAATGGGAAGTAATTGATCAAAGTGCTGGCGGTCATAGTAGATACCGGCAAATCCTAACCGCCTATAACTGAATCCCTTTCTATAATAACAGGCTGATCCAGAAAAGGTTTGCACTTTATTTTTTGATGATATTAGTATCTGAAGATGCCTCAGACAAGGGTGAGAGGTGAGGTGGAAATGTAATACCTCTGTTTATTAGGTATTTATTTCATGGTTGATGACTTTTCAAAGAGGAAAGAGATAAAGGCCGGGATAGGGGTGGGGCTTACTGACATAATTTATGCTAATCATGTCTCTAATCCCCACCCCCTGCCCATCAATGGGCTTAATTTGAGTCAAGAAAGCAGCAAAAGAAAGAAATCATTGCTAGAAAATATATAGTACAGACAGATAAACGGTATACAGACTCCAGCAGCTACTTGAGGGAGACCAACCCTCATAAAACCAAGAAAAATATAGAAAAGAGCGCTTGGAGAATGTAAATATGTTTATTCTAAAATAAAATAGTAAAAAACATCAATGACAAAAGACAAAATCAAACAAATATAATACATACATATGATTAAAAAAAATATAATAAATAAGAAAATGAATGAAAGATCCCTTATTGATTTTAAGCACCTATATCACAGTAATATGGAGAACTAAACGATATATGGAGACAAGTATATGATAATACACTTAATAGTCGTATATCTCCAAAGCCGTAGAACCAAAGCACTCCTTTAGCTGTGGAAGGCAGCACTCAATAGAATGTATTCACAGACTAACAATCCATAGTAAGTGGTGATATATTTGATGATTCATTGGAAAGAATGTATAGGGTAATACGGAGTCTCTTTAAATATTGTCCTGTTTGTTAGGACAATTTATAGTCTCATAGGCATATGGTCCAATTAAAATAAGAGCAGTTCAAAAATCAGAGAGGCAGTGGTAGATGATATGGAGTTAGCTATAAATGGTATATTTACCAACAGTTCCAGTGGGATATGAAAACGCTGAACCTCAATGGTGGTGTCTCTGAAGGTCAGAGATGTCCGATAGCAGGTGTGCCGAAGCACAGAGAGATGGTGTACACTCACTGCAGCGGCTGGATGGTATGAGCTGTGGTCTCAGCGCACGGGGCTTAGGGGTTCGGCTAGACAGGCGGCTCTCAATTTACAATTATATGAGCTGAATGCGCTGGTGTAAAGAATCGAGCCTTCGGACCAGAATATGAATAAAGTGACGGTGCAAAATTTCAATAGTTGAACAGGTCGTGGCTCGTCTCTGACGAAACCTGAGGGAGAAACGCGTAAGGCCACAATCATTCAACATTCAACTATTGAAATTTTGCAATATTTTAGAAAAAACATATTTACATTCTCCAGGTGCTCTTTACTCTATTTTTCTCGAATCAAGAAAGCCAGGAAGGAATTTTATTTGTGGCTGACTGTGACATAGCAACCAACGAAATCTCTCACTTTCCTATTACATACTAGAGAATGTCAGCTAGAATTTGATTGGTTGCTAGATTCTGATTAGCAACATCTCAATTTTTCCTTTTCCGAAATTTAGCAAATCTAGCCCTAGATGTGTAGGATAAATAACTTTAGGGAGTTATAAAACTTACCTTGTTCTATTACTGATGTCAAATGGGCTATGAGGGAGGAGGGTCACATCGTAGGTAGAGACAAAAATGTTCTAGGACACTAGGTTTCAGAGAAAATTCATAATAAGGGAGATTTTCTTTCTATGCCCCTTTGATCATCAAATTTAGTCCCCTCACATTCTACATGCCTGGTAGATCACATGATCACACAGTCATGGCCCAACTGAAATGATTATGCAATAATGTAATATTACCCAGGTCACATGATTATGTCACATAGTAATGTCCCCAGGTCACATGATTATGCCACACAGTTATGTTCTCAGGTCCCATGATTATATCATACAGTAATGACCCCAGATCACATGATTATGCCACACAGTAATGTTCCCAGGTCACATGATTATGCCACACAGTAATGTTCCCAGATCACATGATTATATCATACAGTAATGTTCCCAGATCACATGATTATATCATACAGTAATGTTCCCAGATCACATGATTATGCCACATAGTAATGTTCCCAGGTCAAATGATTATGCCACACAGCAAAGTCTTCAGGTAACAAGATTATGCCACACAGTAATGTCCTCAGGTCACATGATTATGCCACACAGTAATGTCCTCAGGTCACATGATTATGCCACACAGTAATGTTCCCAGGTCAAATGATTATGCCACAAAGTAATGACCTCAGGTCACATGATTATGCCACACAGTAATGTTCCCAGGTCACATGATTATGCCACACAGTACTGTCCTCAGGTCACATGATTATGCCACACAGTAATGTCCCCAGGTCACATGATTATGCCACACAGTAATGTCCTCAGGTCACATGATTATGCCACACAGTAATGTCCTCAGGTCACATGATTATGAACCAAACAGTAGAGCCCTCAGAACCTCTGTTAGCAGGTCTGCAATTTACCCCCTGTTCCGACACCTCTGACCTGAACGGATTTGCAATTTAGGATTTGTCTACACTTCAAGTGTTAAAATAAATGTGCAAGAGATAATTTAAGTAAATAATATTCCTCTCTCAGTAGTAAAGTTTGTACAGTGCAGCTGCTGCCTCTCGTACATCCATCCATCACCCCCTAATCAGCTTACTTACAATAGGGAACATCAGTACCATAACGGATGTGCCTTTAATATGCACCAAGGACAAACAAATTGCTGAATCTCCGCTTTCTGTCTCCGTTATTCTTCATCAATCCCGCCGTATTGATCACGGATTGGTTCCATTTTCTAGTAGCCAATATTTTTTTTCCCTTCTCTAGTTTTAATTCTCAGTCTCAGATTTAATTAAAGGTAGATGTGTCACTGACTGGAATATTATGTGTACGAGCGTATACATTATTTATACATCACTATGATACCGCCACAGGCAACTTTTGAAAGAACAGAACTGGGGTTCAGGGAAGGGTAATCCCAAAGAGCCCCCTTGCGGGCAAACAGTGGTTCAGTACATTAGTGGTGTGTGTGGCTGCAAAGGATTCTGGGGGTTATATGGCTGTCATAGTTACAACACATCCTTCCCATTATCCCATAGGCAGACCCCATTTTCTCTGCATAACAATTAATAGTCATAAATAATATAAATAATATTCATTTGTATTAAAACCTATTGGCCCTGAATCACACTTAAATAAGAGTTGATTTTTCGTGCGTATTTTTCCGTGGCGATTAACTGCGCATACCCAGAACACAAATATATGCAATCCAGCTGTTAAGAACGTGCAGGCACTCCGAATGTACTTAAATCAACGCCTAAGGTAAGAAAGGTAAGAAAGTGTGGGCATGCCAGAAGGAAGTCAAGAAAAACGGACAGGGGGGGGGCCTTTAAATGGCCCAGGAAGGTCTACGCACGTGCTTAAGCTTCTTAAGTATAGAAATACGCACAGAGAGTTAAGGTTGGTCTATGGTCGCGGAAGTCAGCTAAAATTTGTAGGAACGAGGAGAGGCAAGGGAGTTGCCATGCAACTTAGTTGCGTATTTTTGCGAAATCGTGCGTACCTAATGCACACGTATCTATGGATCAGGGTCCGGATTCGCAGTGACGTAGTTTTTTTTTCTTACGTACGTTGTTTTAAGAATTGAGCGACTACGCATGCGTGGTAGCTTACTTATGTTATCTACGTACCATATAGTTGAAAACTACGTAACTGTGAATCCGGACGCAGGTCCATTATTACAGAACATATTATTAGACAATTTACACCTGTGGATACTGTTGATTTAAGCTATTGTCTGATGTGTTATTCTGAAATAAAGAAATGCCTTCATTTTTTCATATTTTATATAATAATGGGTCATTAAATTTGGGCATTTACAATATTAATTCAGTCTGTTGATGAGGAAAACAAGACAGTGGATGATATTGAGCTTGAGCACCTCTTTGCTATCAAAACAACGTGTAACCAATCAGAAGCGCGTTTGTTCTACATCCAAACCCCACACATTTCGGGGCCCTTTCCTGATTGGACGGAGAGTCGGAGGTATGTCCACTAATTGCTGCTTTACACAGCAAGGATTTGTGTCTGTAATTTTATGGACCATCCAGCCAGTGCTTGTACATGGTTGCTCACAATCACAGAATGAGAATTAATATTGATTCCCCTTGAGATTGCTATGTTTGATTTCAATTACATAGTCAAGAGTAGCCTCCGTTTTTTAGGATTCAGTTGCTGAAACTAGATACTATGAATTAAAAGTCATATGGGGTAAAAACCTTTTGTTGAGTAGAAAAAGACACTGAAAAGTCCACTACCAAAATATGGTTTCTTCCCCCCTCAATCTCATACATCTCCAATTAATCTCAATCTCCAAAATAAAATATCCATTCTGTAAAAGGGGTGTGGGTTCGCGCTTAGAACGGCCCTATTTCCGGCCGTTTCCTACCAGCCAATTTCGATTGCACATGCCTTGATGAGGCATAGCAATCGATCCACAGAGCACCGAGCTTTAAAAGTACTGTTGGTTCTTCCGTGTCTGCCTTGTGCTTTAAAAGGAATCTCCCTCCACTGATCAATTCCCATCGGCCAGTGAATACTTCTGAAACTCCATGTAGGAAACCATTTTGTTCTGCCAAACTATGATGGTAACCAAGGTCTCATTCAGGGCAGTTTCTAGGGTGTTAGACTCCCCCCTGCAAACTATAAATGTGCGCCCTCTTGTTTAACACTAGTGACTGTCCTACACTAGTGACTGGCCACGTGAGCGCCATAAAATACAGAACACAATCTTGTAACCACAGTAAAAGAAAGCAAATCCTAGTCACTACTATACAATGCAGACAGCGTCTTAGTCTATAAAATTTCCACTTCATTCAAGCGACTGCCATACAATACAGACTTCATCCTAGACACCACTATACAATACAGACTGTATCCTAGTGGCCACCAAACAATACACACTGTCCCTTAAAGACAACCATGCAACAGACACTGCATCCTAGTAACCGCTACACAATAGAAATATCTTAGTGAAGGCCATACCATTATCCTAGTGACCACTATACTATACAGACTGCATCCTAGTGAGGACCATGAAATACACACTGTCCCCATTTGACTACCACACAATACAGACTACATCTTAGTGATGACTATACCATAATCCTTGTGACCACTATACTATACAGACTACATCCTAGAGACTGCCATACAATACAGATTGCATCCTTCTGACCACTATACAATAAAGTCAACAGAGCGGTGATTATCCTCCCGGTGTAATGAAAAGCATGATGGGTCTTGTAGTTTACAAACAAATGGCTGATTATGTCTGGCCCAGAGCACACAAGTACAAGTTAAACTTTCCAAGGCTTATTCGGGATGCAGAAGAGATCAACACAGTTTCCTACATTTTCCTAGCCAGCTAATAGCAGTTGACTTTACTGTGTGATAATTTGGAAAATGCTCCCATAAATGGAGACGGAATCCATCGGGGAACTGGGAGGAAGAACGGGAGATGACAAAAGGCCTTGAGGAGGAAATTGCACTGTTTTTCTATGTCATGATCAATACAAGCTCCTCAGGCAAACAGAGAGAAAAGCAGCAAATGGCCATGAAAAATGCATGACGGCGGGTAGGAAGAGGATCCCGTGAGGCCCAAATTAAACAGTCCTGTACATGTGTACAATATTGACATTGAAATTAAAGAGAACACAGAGCAGGTGAAGCTGGAAGGTTGTGGGCTTCGTTTCCTGAGATGTTGTTATGGAGTTGTGAGTATGTCAACTGTCCTGATATTAACACCATGTAGTATTTATCTGGTGTCACAGCCAATCCGGCCCATGAGAGATATATAGGGCCTTGGTGCATGGACCCTCTATAAAAGATTTATGGGTATCAAGGGCAAATACAGGGTTTTAAAGGGAGAGATGGTTTCAAATCAGAGCTCGAAGTGAGGGGGTATACGAGGGTATGTCATACCGCCACTTCTCCCACTGATTTAATAGAAAAGCTATAAATCTCCATTCACTTCTATTACTTCTATATTTTCATACTGCCACTTTTAAATGTCCATACCACCACTTCTAAATTTCCACTTCGACCACTGTTTCAAATGCTTGCAATACATGGGGTTTATATTAGGGAAACAAAGAAACATAGAAAGGAGTATGAGGCTCCGGTCCGAATGGCCGATTTTCGAATCGGTCATTTTCTGGCTGGGATCGAAGCACAGCAATCGATCCATGGAGCACTGAAAGATCTGTTCGCCGAAATTGTAAGAAAAAATAGTCCCTTCCCTAATTCTAACCCTAACCCTCCCTCACCTGCAGCCTGACCCTAACCTTCCCTCCCCTGCAGCCTGACCCTAACCCTCCCTCCCCTGCAGTCTGACCCTAACCCTCTCTCCCTTGCAGCCTGACCCTAACCCACACAGATAGTGTACTCACCTGTTCCAGGTCCGGCGATAGCAGTGGCGGAGGGATATCACAAACGGCGGAGGGATAACGGTTATTGCGAAAGTGAATGGGCCGAGTGTAACCGCATAGAAAGTGCCGGCAGATAAGAGCCACATGGCCCATCCAGTCCGCCCAGCTGTTTATTAAAAATCATTCCGACCCCAGACCTTATTTTACCGTCAATATAGTCTGAAATTTAGGATATCCTTATAATTATGTCAAGGTAGTTAAGATGGAACACTATATAAAGAACTTGTGGGGTAAGGGAATGGCAAATACTATAATATATACTATAGCATGGGCAGCACGGTGACTCAGTGAGTAGCATTGTGTCTCACAACGCTGAGGTCATGAGTTCGATTCCCAGATTAGGCCTCATCTGTGTGGAGTTTGTATGTTCTCCCTGTGTCTGCATGGGTGTACTCTGGTTTCCTCCCACACTCTAAATACATACTGGTAGCTTAATTGGCTGTTGTATAAATTACCCTAGTGTGTTTGTGTGTGTTAGGGAACTTAGAATGTAGGTCAAATGGGACGGATGTGAATATTAAATATTCTCTGTAAAGCGCTACGTAATCTGATAATGTATAAAATATAAAAACCTATTAATACATAATATATATTTGGGTTATATTAGGGGTCTGGTAATAGATATACAGTATATAGTGTGCTATCTCCAGACCCCTAATAAACCCCACATATATTATATAATGTACCATCCCTTCACCCAAAAATGTTTTTTTATATTGTGCCATCTCTATTCCCTATATGCACCTTTAGATACAGTGGTTTACCAACCTCAGACCCCTAATATACCCCACATGTGCTTAATGATGAAGGTGGCATTTCCAGAGCCCATAAATGGAAACACCTTTCATAGGGTTGAGACCAGGGATGCAAAGTTAAGACTTGAAATACAAATTCCTAAAATAACTCCGAGATAAAAAAAATGGGTATTACGCTTATGCTCAAACTGACTTAAAATTAAATGATAATTGGATGGTTCAGGAATCCTTAACAGTCCTACCATCGCTTGGATTGCAGGGAAGGGAGGGGTAGGGTTAGGACCATAGAAGGGGAAGGTTAGGCTAAAGAGAAGGGAGTATTAGGGTCAAGCTAGGGGAAGGGAGGGTTAGGGTAATGGAAGGGGAGGGTTAGGGTCAGAATTAGGAGAAGGGTTGGGGTTACTTTTTAAACTTGAATATAGGAGCACTGTGTTCGGTGCTTCGGGGATCGATTGCTATGCCTCATTGAGTCATAAGCAATCGATATCCCAGTCAGTTGGATACTGGCTGGGAGAGAACGGTTCTATCGGAATAGGGCCATTCTTAGGGGGGACCCACACCCAGCCAGAGAACAGAATTCAAATGTGAGCTCCAACAATGCTAACCACAGCCCCACTCCAGAGTTTCCAAAGTGTTTGCCTTGGCACCCTTTTTGGTGCT
This sequence comes from Limnodynastes dumerilii, assembly GCA_011038615.1. Lineage (NCBI taxonomy): Eukaryota > Metazoa > Chordata > Amphibia > Anura > Limnodynastidae > Limnodynastes > Limnodynastes dumerilii. The sequence continues at coordinate 153,855 of WWET01000490.1, forward strand.
GTTGTACACTCACTGGGTTGGCGCCAGTCAAGGACTGGTCAATGCATGGGAGCTAGAGGGATTAAGTCTGCGCTATATCTTGGCTTGCTGGGTAATAAGAGAAGAGAGGCTGTGCGATGCTGCCATGACCTTTTTGTCAGCGCAGCACAGCCTCTCTCTCAGTCGTTGCTTAAGAAGCCAATATGCCCAGAGGAGTTACCGAATCCAGCCAGAAGTCGTAAGTTAAAAGAAAGGAAAAGACAAGTAAATTATTAGATAAAAATAAATATTGGAGGGATATAATTTATAAAAAATACTGCATAAGAACCTGCTTAGTAATTATTTTGATCTAGGGGTGCCTTATACAAAATTATTGGGACCTTAAGGGTGTCTCGAATGGATAAAGTTTGGGGACCACCGGACTATGCCCAGTAATGTCCTACACAGAGAGTAGACTTCACAACCTGGAACTTCTCCAAAAGAGATTCCAGTGACAGGAGCTCCGTCCTGGGCAAGGTCAGGAAATATTTTACAGTTTATAAATTAGTTATTGGAGAAGAGTCATAAATATCACTATGAATGTTTCATCCTGATAGAGACGTGAATCATATCGCTTAGGTAGAAATAGACCGTGGATTGTGCCATAGAATTTGAAAACATACAAGGAGATGCTGGCAACACACACACTTTACACTTATTTAAAGAAACCAACAGAAATGCACTATATAATGGACCTGCCGTAATTTCCTTATTATTCCTAGTACCAAGTGAAAGAAAATAGAGGAGCAGATCCAGGCCCATGCATGTTAAGCTACGTACGCAAGCCTATTGTGCCAGATGTTATGAGGTGTAGGTCGCCACCGGTTTCTACCCGGGTACAATGAAGTGCCTGGGAAATCGCCTCAGTGAGGAGAAGCAATCGATGATTCACATGACAAAGACGGATCCGCGAATGGTATATATGTCTTCTTGTAATTTTTACCCTAACCCTCCCCTTATCCTAAGTCTAAACCTCATCTCCCTGCAGCCTAACCCTAATGTTCTCCTCCCTGCAGCCTGACCCTAAGATTTCCCTCCCCGCAGCCTGACCCTAAGACACCCTTCCCTGCAGCTTAACCCTAAGACTCTCTTCCCTGCAGCCTAACCCTAAAACTTTCTGACACAAGTACCTCCGTAACTGTTTCAGTTAATTTAAACCAAGTTTAAATTAATTAACAAGACCCATTCCATTAGGTACAATTGAATCCGCTCCTGAGCTTCCAACTATCACTCACCTGGTTTAAATGAATTAACTGATATTTAACAAAGGTGGTGGTAGTATAGTATAGTAACAGACAGTTGGAAACTGAGGAGCGGAGTATTTTGTACATGATGGAATGGGTCATGTTGGAGGGTATGCAGGAGTGCACCTGCCGGTCCATTTACAGGGAGGCTGACCAATCAGCATGAAGAGGTGATCTTGCTAGGCAACATTCGGGACCACTCACAGTGACTCGAGCTGCAACACAAGTGGAGAGCAGAACACATGACCGCCAGGGACCAATAGTAAAGTGAGTGTCCCAGCTAACAACACGTAACAAGCAGCAATATGTTACTGCACACTCATGATCTTTACATTATGCTATAATATGATCCCCAATGCAGTAACCTAAGAAGTTGACATTTTCTCTCTGCAACAGAGACTGGTGAAAAAAAAAATCCCACTATTCTAAAGAGACACAAATCCGACCGTATATAAAATTGGGACAGAACACAAATCTGATTTTTATTGACGTCTTGTATTCGTAATAAAATGTAGTAACACCGGAATGATAAATGGAGAGCATAGCGTTCAGACGTTCCATTATTGCTGCATGTGTCAGCTTTTAATACGGCGACTAATTTGTGCAATTACATTTCCGTCACATAATATTGAATTTTCGTGTCACAATGTCATTGGTATTGAATGTGGTCTACAAAGATTAAATATGAAACGTAGAAAATCGAGGGGAAATCATCTCCATCATCCTCCTCTGAAATAATCACAGGAAGAGAATTACTGCCAGGTACAGTAAAATAACTATTGCACATTAAGCGTAAAGATGACTAATTTAGGATTCTATCACCGCTCAGAGATTAAGTGCTCTTAAGAGCCATTATGGTTATAAAAAAAAAAAAAGAAAGAAAGAAAACAAAGCAAGCTGGACGGGCCAAGTGGCTCTTATCTGCCGTCAATTCTAGATTTTCATGAGGTTTTTGACACTGTGCAACATAGCAGACTGTTAAATAAGCTGGAAAATTTGGAATCGGACTCCAAGGACCTGATTCAATTGCCCGCGAAGCTTGGTCGCGGTATATTTTTTCGCAAATTTACATCGCAGATTTTATGTCGTACTTCATAGAGGTGCCTATAAAATCCACACATTTTTTTTTTACCGTAATAGTCAACAGAAGCACTGATTCCCGTATTCGCGGTCAATTGAATCGGGCCCTAAGATAGTTGCATGGATACGATCTTGGTCACAGGATAGACAGGAGGTTGTAGTAAATTGAATCACTGGGAGTGATTTGGGCACATTGTGGAAAGGGATTATGTTATAACACAAAGGCGGAAATCTGATTGGTTGCTATAAGCAACATCGTCACTTTTCCAAACACGCGGCTTAGTAAATCTTGCCCATGGTCTCTAAAGATGACATATGGGAGGAGGGGAAAGGGGGAAGAATTTTAAATAGCTGATGATCGGCAAACTTTCCTAACAATGGAAAATTGAAGCTGGAAGCCATCTAAAGCTTAGAGGTCACAAGCAATGCCCTCTCTGTCTGACCTCCGTTATGTAGCTGCTGTATCATTATCGCTAATCACCATCACTGGGAAATAGTGGAGGTTTACGATACAGCAGGTAGAGCCACGGACAATGCGTAACATCATTTGTCTGGAATACTAACATTTTTGAACAAATAAATGACCCAGAATTCTACCCAGTAGTTATTTGATTTGATGAAATAACTCATAGTTTCTGACTCTGCCGCAATGTCTGTGGAACTCCCAAAATGCCCTGAGGGTCACAGAGGATGGGCGGGGCTTAATGGAATCAAACCCAACACGTATAGCAGACCCTCCAACATGACCCATTCCAATAGGTACACAAAATTCCGCTCCTGAGCTTCCAACTGTCACTCACCTGGTTTAAATGAATAAACTGATATTTAAAAAATAAAAAAAACTATTTGCCTCTTCAACACAGGTGGTTACCATAGTAACTGACAGTTGGAAGCTCAGGACCAGAGCATTTTGTACCTAATGGAATGGGTCATGTTAGAGGGTCTAGCACAGGGGGTTCAATGGGTACAGCTGCCATTGGGTGCCTTGAGGAGAGGGGGGGGGCCCATGGCAGCTGTTACCCCTGCCCTGTAAGCAAGCTGTCGCTACGGAGGCGGGGTGAGCCATTTAGATGCGTAAGCTCGCGAGGGCTATACGCACGTCAGCGTTTACGCTGTGTAAAGTTAAGGTAGGGTTTGGTAGGCGTAAAATGGGCAAAGTACGTACATGCGAGTTGAGGGCCTAGGCGATACACAGCTCTGGATCTACCCTATAAGGAGTTAAACTGTTACGGTGAAAGGGTTAAGTCCATCCAGGAACTGCCATAAAAATACAGAAGGTAATTGTGTGGTTGGATGATCAATAACGATTTTCTACGAGCTCACTGTCTCCCTGATCTTCCTAAGGACATGATACATTTGCCTTTTAAGCCTAATGCTTTACTTGTAATATAGGCCAAAAAGTCATTCGGAAAGACCTGAGCAAGGGCTCTGTAAGCAAAGGTTGCCCACAGCGGGGCTAAAGGCACAAATCTGCAGGTCACCCTGCCAATATATAATGACTGCCTCTCATATACCATCTGCAGTGATCAGGAGAGTTCAGGAAAATTATACTTAAATAAAGCCATAACCTTTACAGCACATGGGCCATTTTTTTACAGTATGTGTCTATAAATCACCATCGCCTTTCAAAATGTCTCCGTTTGGGTTAAAGGTTATCCCCCGGCTGCTTCTGATTGTCTGCTACAATGTTGAAGAAGAAAGCTGAAATATACATGTAAGGGGTATATAACAGCGCCACCCGATGGCCCAATTATAATATTACAAGGTAGAATGGTTCGGCAGGTGAATCCCATAGGCAGGGTTCCAGTGGCTGCTAAGCACGGTACCCAGTGCCTCACGTTTTATATACTCGTAATTTAAAAAAAAAAAACACAATTTCAATTATTACGTGCTGAAGAGTACTGTAATATTTATATTGCCTTTCAAAATTCATTAAAATTGTATTTAGGCAAATATCTAAAATTCTCCATAAATTGACCTCATATTGAGTAACATGTAACAGGGAAATAAACAATATATAGTTGTATCGTCAAAATATGAAAGATTTATAACAATATATCAATAAGTTCTCTGATACTCAGCCAAATGATAGACCTGAGGATCCGGTACCACGCTGTAGCTCCCAGGTGCCACAGGTATACACCCCCCTACGCTGGTGGTTCAATAGAGGTCTGTCCCTGGTCAAGCAGCTGCAGTCACCGCTCCGATAGACAGAAATAGAGACAGACAAAAGTTCTATTTTGAATAGGCAGCCATTTTAGAGTTTGTTTGTTTTTTTAAATGAATGGCTGAGTGTGCCGATCGGCATACTCAGCCATTCATTTTCGCCGGACTTAACGCTGACAGCTCCGAAGAGGTGAGTAACCTCTCCAGGGACATTTAGAGTTAGGAAGGTGGGAAGGGAGGGGTTAGGGTTAGGCTCTTAGGAATGGAGGGTTGGGGTCAGGGCCATAGAAGGGGATGGTTAGGGTCAGGCTGTGAGGAAGGGAGGGTTAGGGTCAGGCTCTGGGGAAGGGAGGGTTGGGGTCAGGCTGCGAGGAAGGGAGGGTTAGGGTCAGGCTGCAGGGAAGGGAGGGTTAGGGTTAGGGGTTAGGAGGGCATGGATACAAACTGGAGGGTGGTAGATTCAAAGGAAATGTGCGGAAAAATTACTTCACTGAAAGGGTGATAGATAAATGGAATATTCTCCCATCTGAGGTGGTTGAGGCTAATACAGTAGAACAATTTAAACATGCTTGGGATAAATATAAGAGTATCCTTAATTGAAACCCAAATTGAGGGTAAATAGGGTCTAGGGTCAGAATAGTTTTCAATAAACAAATGGGCAGACTAGATGGGCCATGTGGCTCTTATCTGCCGTCACTTTCTATGTTTCTATGTTAGGCTCAGGCTTCTAGGAAGGGAGGGTTAGGGTCAGGGCCATAGAAGGGGATGGTTAGGGTCAGGCTGTGGGGAAGGGAGGGTTAGGGTAAGGCTCTGGGGAAGAGAGGGTTGGGGTCAGGCTGCGAGGAAGGGAGGGTTAGGGTCAGGCTGCAGGGAAGGGAGGGTTAGGCTCAGGCTTCTAGGAAGGGAGGGTTAGGGTCAGGGCCATAGAAGGGGATGGTTAGGGTCAGGCTGTAGGAAAGGGAGGGTTGGGGGTCAGGCTGCGAGGAAGGGAGGGTTAGGGTCAGGCTGTGGGGAAGGGAGGGTTAGGGTCAGGCTGCAGGGAAGGGAGGGTTGGGGTCAGGCTGCGAGGAAGGGAGGGTTAGTGATAGGGTAATGGAAGGGGAGGGTTAGGGTAAGAGTTAGGGGAAGGGTTGGTGTTAGTTTTTAGGCTTACCTATCGGAGCACAGAGTTCGATGCTCCAGGGATCGATTTCTATGCCTCATAGAAGTGAAAGCAATTAAAATCCCAGCCAGATCGAAACTATCGGAATAGGGCCGTTCTTTCCGGGAACCCACACCCCTGGTCAAGATTACCAGCCTCACGGCCAGGCTTCGCATTTCCATGCTGTAACCGGCCCTCCCTGGACTACAGGAAAGATGTGGGAGTCTGGTCCGGTCACAGTCTGAGGATCACGGTTTGCGGAATGTGGAATCCACGTGCACTTAGGATACCTGCTGTGCAGTGTCTCTGGGGTCCTCCTCCTTGCTGTACTTATTTAGTATACTATTTAGACCGCACGGTAGCACCATGCATTGGGAGGTTAGTCCACTCTAAAAGTAATTTTTAGTGCGGCATAAATTTTATCCTAAAATAAAAATTGTTAAATTAACACTAAAAGTAACGCTGGCTAAACACTTCTGTAAGCAGACTTGAGAGGCGATGGCTTTTACATTGTGAATGATGATTGTCAGTCCTGACAAGCAGCCGATTCCCATGTACACACTACACCAATGTGCCGGCAGATCTGAGATCATCTGTAGAAACAATCATGACTTTGTGCATACTGTACAGATATCTCACGGCCTCAATCCTAAACACAGGAGAGTCGCCTGCTCTCCCGGGAGCAACGCGCGAACATCGCGAGTGTCTCTGGCATTCCGGGAGAGTCGGCAACTATAAAAAAAAAAAAGGACGGGATGTAATTGCCGCTGCGATGGGCCATTTTTGACAATGATAAATTCGCCATCTTATTAAGGCTGTATCATTGCTGACACCTTTTCAATACAATATATTTCAATCCTGGACCGGGTACCATGGTTTTAGGTACCCGTTCCCCTTAGGGTTAGGCTGTGAAGAGGGGAGGGTTAAGGTTAGGCTGTGGGATGAGGATGGTTAGTGTTATGGGAAGGTTAAGGTTAGGCTGTGGAAAGGGGAGGGGGGAGGTTTAAGGTTAAGCTGTGGGATGAGGATGGTTAGTGTTATGGGAAGGTTAAGGTTAGGCTGCAAGATGAGGAACATTAGGGTTAGGCTGTGAAAAAGCAGAGATTAATGTTAGGCTGCGGGGGCAATGATGGTTAGGGGAGGGTTAAGGTTTGTCTGTGGGACTGGGATGGTTAGTGTTAGGGAAAGGTTAGGCTGTGGGACTGGGATAGTTAGTGTTAGGGGAAGGTTAGGCTGTGGAAAAGGAAGGATTAAGGTTAGGCTGCGGGAGGAGGATTAGGGTTAGGGTTAGTTAAGGTTAGGCTTTGGGACTGGGATGGTTAAGGTTAAGGGGAGGGTTAAAGCTTAGATTACAGGAAAAGGATGGTAAGGGTTAAGATCAACCCGTCGCCATTGGACTCTTCATAGACCCTTGTGTCGCGGAAAACAATGTCTTCATACTGCAAACTGCGGAAGAGTGATGGCAGTTAACCCTTCATTGCCACAAAGTGATCTGTCCAAAGGCAGATAATTGAAGCGCCAACTACACCCATAGGACATTACTAAGAAGAAGCAAGATCACCACTCCCCATATGCACAGTCCCCAATCTTTTCACAAGGACGCACGTTAACATCTGAGTCACACAAAGCTAATTAAAGCAACGATGGACTAAGGCGTTCCTGTGCTAGCTAATTATCTCAATATACAGATGAATTTTCTTGTTTGTGTGTGATCTTTCCATGAACCCAACTGGGGGCGTTGAAGCTGTTAAGAGCGGAGATTCCCTCTGCCAAAAACATCCTGGAGGACTTACACAACAGAGAATTAGCCGAGGTGTAAACAGATAGGGATTTAAAGGCAACAAGTCTCATTAAAACGATACCCACAAAAAACACAAAAATAAAAAGCTTTCTGCAACAGATCGGTCATTGGTGCGGCCTCACCTGGAACACTGTGATCAGTTCAGGAGGCCGTATCTCCAGAAGCACATAAATACATTAGAGACTGGGCAAAGGAGAGCAACTAAAATAGTGCATAGCCTGTGTCACACACCATACAGAGACAGACTAGAAGAACTAACATGTATAGCTTGGAGCAGAGAAGAGCAATTAAAATGGTGCAGGCCATGAATCATTTTAGTCGATCTCTGCTCCAAGCTATAAGGGACTTCCTCTAGTTTTTCTCTGTGTGTTGTGACAAAGGCCATGGACCATTTTAGTTGCTCTTTTCTGCTCCAAGCTATACATATTACTTCCTCTAGTCTCTCTGTATGGTGTGTGACACAGGCCATGCACCATTTTAGTTGCTCTTCTTTGCACAGTCTCTAATGTATTTATGTCTTTCTGGAGATATGGCCTCCAGAACTGACCACAGAATTCTATTTTCTATTTTTATAAGCGCCTCATACAGGTGTGCATAAAAATCAGCTACCGTAAGAGACGGGAAAATGCGCAGCGCGAACATTTTCCCGTCTCTTGCAGGCTGCGATTCTAATTCTTAGTGAGGTCGTACCAATCACCTATAAAGTGACATCCCTACTTCTCTCCTTCTGCTACTAGTTCCTCTCTCTATACAACCAAGCATCTTACTGCTTTGTTACATTGCTTGGCTACCTTTAAGTCACATGAAATAATGACTCCTAGATCCCTTTCCACCTCTATAGTTTCTAATGTTGTGTCGTTAATGATACATTGAGCTTCTGGATTCTCGCACCCCAAGTGCATGATTTTGCATGAAACTGTTGACCATTCCTCCAGTCTACCTAGATCATCGATCCATTTGTTAACCCCTCCTGGTGGATCTAGCCTGTCACTTTGTGTAATGGGCTGGCGGCTTCATTATCTTTTCCTTAAACCCTTTCTGTTGACCTTCACAATTTGCCTTTTGCTTGAATGAATAATCCACAAATGCACTTTATTGAACAAATTCTGAACTGCAAACAAGATAAAAAATATTGTTTTATCAAAAAAACGAGCAAAACACATTGTATAATACAAGCAGTTTATCTCTTTCATGTGTTCTTATGAAGATAAACATGGAGTTTAACAAGATAGGAAATGAGACATACAAATCATTAAATTCCCAGGTCCCTTTGAGTCCAAGATCTTAAACTTTTCCAAATGTCATTGCTGTGCCGGAGGCGTGAAGAAATGTCTCTGCCATCAGCGGGCCCCGTAGAGAGCAGTACATCTCATCTGTAAAGGGTCAGAGGTCCATGTTCCAAGCTACTGCAAGGAACTTCATCTCTGTCCAATAACTCCTTTGGGCCACCTCATAAAAGGGCAACTATACAGCAGAGCTGGCATCAAGGCAACCCCTGGTGATATTCCCAAGTCCCACGGATCAATAACTTTTGCGCTACTGTCGGCAGGTATCGTGGAAAGCCTCTAAGGTCCGAAAATCCCTCCACGTGGGTGGTAAGCCGTCCTGCAAGAACTTCCCGCAGCGTTGGCAAGGAGCCTGGAACAGCTTGATATAACTTCTTAACCAGGTCTGCGAAAACAGAGGAGGGATAGAAAAAAAATGAACACTGTCACCCTGCCTGTCATGTTTAATACTCTCCATGACGAGATGACAGCCTTTGGCTCGAACCCATGCAAGACCCACGGAATTCACAGTGTAAACTTTTCTCTCCCTGCTTCCAAGGTCGAAAGATAGCTGATTGGTACAATTATCAAGAGATTGTACTTTTTTTTTTCTCCAAGGCTCAGCTATCCTAAATTCAGCAGCCCATCTGCCAGGGTACGTTTTATTTAACACACAGAAAACCGCCATACTCGCTAAAAAGCTGCTCAGAAATAAGCCTATAAATGCATACTAAATAGGCAGGATTTTTGCAGCATTTTATAGTTGAAATCCATCCGGAACTTCCCCTTTAACTGTATTGTTTCAGATTTTTATTTCAGTATAAGTGTGTATGACCCATTACTAGATCATTAGGAGCACTTGACCCAGGAGACCTCCCTTTGGACCATATACAGACCCCTGGATTCTCCATGCTCCAATGCATACTTCAAAAAGTAGCTAAGAGGATGTCCCATACAACCTCTTTATAATTAACCATGGTCCATGGTCACAGACTCTCTCAGAATATCAGGGCACTTCTCCCGGTGGAGTGTGGGTCCCCGTTGTGAATGGCCCAACTTTCGATAGGGCCATTAGCCGCCAGCCAGCCAGCCAGTTGAGATATGCCTCGATGAGGCATAGCAATCGATTCCTTGTGCTCCGAAAGATAAGCAACCCCACTCCTTAACCCTAATTCAAATCCCCCCCCACGCAGTCTAACCCTATGTCTCCCACCTGCAGCCTAACCCTAAGTCTCCCCACACAGCCTAACCCTAAGCCTCCCCCTTGCAGCCTAACCCTAAGTCTCCCCCTTGCAGCCTAACCCTAAATCTCTCCACTCGCAGCCTAACCCTGCCCCCCCCCTCCAACAGCCTAACCCTAAATCTCCCCACCCACAGCCTAACACTAAATCTACCCACCCGCAGCCTAACCCTAAATCTCCCCACCCACAGCCTAACACTAAGTCCCCACCCCCACGCAGCCTAACCCTAAGTCCCCGGAGAGGGTTACTCACATCTCTGGTGGTCTAGTGGCGGCTCCAAAGGAATGATTGAGTATGTTGATTGCATACTCACCTATTCATAAAAATAATTTCTAAAATGGCTGTCATTCAAAATAGAGACAGCTAAAAAGCAACTTTCGGCTGTCTCTATTTCGCAATGACAGCCATCAGTGCGGGGTCTCCCACCGGTTTGAAGTAAAACATCCTAACGCAAGGGTAAGAAATTGGTTGTGGACGGTCAAACCCCCCTGATTTAGACATGGCCTGTGATTGGTGTAAATGTTTAAACAATCCTTTTTTACGCCTACGCTTGGCTCTGGTGCAGGTGGGCACACTCTTACTGTACATTGACTACATCCCTCCACCCTTTCCTTCCCACAACATGCCCTTCAGAAGCTAGCCACCGCAGCTCGAGTTGCACTTAGATCTGATTGACTGCGTGGTCTCAGTTCTGAGCATGTGCAGCAGGTGACAGCTGACGCAGTCTGCAGTAGCTGTCAATACCTGGACTCTACCAAAAACAGATATTTAACTCCATGTGCCACGAAGCAAAGGGGGAGAGACAGATGGAGGAAGAGAGAAGGATGGATCTCCCCTTCCACACCCACGTTCCTCTAAAACTACAACAACCTAATAATTCATCGATAGTTATTATACATTCTTGAGTTGATTTATCAACAATTCTGTGTACAAACGTGCATTAAAGCCTGGATTTATTTGCCGCTTGCACAACGCACAGCAGATTAATTGCAGATTGCATTTGGACGCACGGCAAGCGTGGTTTGTAAATTAACCCTGTGAGCTAAAGCCAAGATTAGGAGAATTGGCTGAGCTTGCTACCCGCAGTAAGATATATCAGGGGGAAGGAGCCAATAGCATCGGTGGAAAGCGCTGTCAAGGGTGAGGGTAATTAAGACGTTTCGGCTCTCTGTAAGCTCCACTGCACCGCTGACTGGTAAAGGGCGCAGGGTATTGACACTTTCATTGACCGCCTTGTCTGATGTTTAGGAGCAGGCTCTCAGTTGGAGTTTTAACCAAATCAATCGAGGAGGCCCCTCTCCCCCGGTGATCTGCCTAAGCAGAGAGCCGTCTGGCTGACAGTGCTACAAAGCTTGGTGTAGGAGACCTTTTCACTTGTCAGACTAGAGGAGAGGAGGGGAGGGGGGGGATGCAGGTAGAAGCCGATGTCATGTATACAGGTAGCGGAAAGGTCCGTTTTCCGGGAAAAATATCCATGAACAGGTATTGAAAGCTTAGAGGAACATGTAAGCGTTAAAGGCCATGACAAAGGACCAGACGTTCAGTGTAAGATACAAGTATCGCTGGGCTTATGCAAGACGCTTCCAAGTCATTTCATTAGGGATAGAGACAGCTCTGTCTATTGGTTCCTCCGCTCTATGCGCCATTTCTATTGGGTGCTGGTCAAGTGTGCTCCAGGAAAAGGGAACCACCAAGACATGGGGTGGTGGCACTAGGTTGGAGGTGGAAAAGCCTTATGGGGTATGAACTAGAGCCTATGCCCACCGCCCTGGGGCTTACCCCTCCCCCTCCAGCTTAATTTACAGAGCTACGGCCGCCTGCTACACTATATTAGTTACGTGCCGCGGCTCTGTAGATGCTGCCGGAGAGTAATAGAAATGGAAGTTAACCAGAGCTCCTATCCGCACTAATGGAGAGTGGCTCTGGCCGATCGACACCACTACTATTCCTATACCCTCCAACATGACCCATTCCATCAGGTACAAAATACTCCGCTCCTCCGTTTCCAACTGTCAGTTACTATGGTAACCTCCTTTGTTGAAGAGGCAAATAGTTTTTTTTAAATATCAGTTCATTCCTTTAAACCGGGTGAGTGACAGTTGGAAATTCAGGAGCGGATTAAATTGTACCCAATGGATTGGGTCATGTAAATGAATCTCACGGCTGCCAGTTAAAAAAAAAGTTGATAAGCAGCGCTTAGTGCTGTGTGCTGTTTAATAACGGCTGTGGAATGGCGCCTGGACTGCACATGTATCATGCATCCATGTAGAAGAAATGGTCGGTGTTCTGGGACAACTATCTACGATGTATATAAAGGGTTAAGTCATGTGTAAGAGTTAAAGGTCTCCACACAGGACGTCCAGGGCTAGATTCAAATATCGCTGAGCTTGTTCCAAACACTTAAAAGCCATTACATTAGGGTTATGAACAGCTCTGCCTATTGGTGCCTCTGCTGTAAGGAGCATTTCTATTGGGCGCTGATCAGAGCAGAGGAAGTGGGCCTCAGGATAGGGAACTGCCAAAACATGAAAGTTTGGTGTGACCTTCGTGAATGTCCTTTAACGTACAGATTATTCTTACCATAAAGGATCGAACAACCACATCGGGCATCTGTGGCAGCTGGTAATGCAATAAGGCTGTCGTGGCATGGTCTGTAACCTGGAGAAAGAAACAAACGAAAATACAATAGGTTACATGCCCCCAACAGATGTGCGGAGTCGTGGTCGAGCAGGTCAGGGTTTAAATCGTCACCACAAGGGGCCAGATTTACTAAAGTGGAGATGTTGCCCACAGCAACCAATCAGATTTTAGTTGACAATCCCTAGTATGTAAAAAGAGTATGTGAGAGCTAGAATCTGATTGGTTGCTACAGGTAACATCGCCGCTTTTCCAAACCCGCAGCTTAGTAATTCAGGCCCAAGATGTCGGATCGTGAGTTAAAACCTTTAGGGTGTATCCAGCTAAACACCAGACCCGGAGTTTGAAGATAAGAGGTGGAGAGTTACACCTGGGCACAGTCATGCTGAATTGCAGGAGAGTCACATTTCATCTGCTGCAAACCGTATTAGAGTTAAGAGACGAAGTTGAAGTCTAAATAACCGTTTATAAGCAAAGCTGGTCAGTATCTGTGTGCAATAAGAAAAAAGCAACAAATGTAAAAAATGCAATTAAGACTTCTCTTAAAATGCAACATGGTTTTGCCAAGGTGTAAACTTCCACCTAATTTCCTCTTATTATTTTACTGGGTTCTAAGTCTTTTTGATGGCTAATGAGTCCACAAACCATTCCCCGTCCTGTCAGTCGGTCTCTCTGTTGATAAAAAGTAAGTAAATCAGTGAACGTTCTCAACATTTACCCTGACATATTTCTGCTTGGGATTAATTAGAAACCGCCTAACGAGGAACGGGTAGCTGTGCCAAGAGGGCAGCGAGAGACAGTGACTGACGGAAATGGATCTCTCTCTCTGTTTGGTCTGGTTCTAGAGATGAGAGAATAGGCAGATGCAGACAGCAGCCCCGCTGCACATCTCCATTTGCCACAATATGACTTGACACAAGTAAAAAAGTGCAGCTACACATCTGCCGAAATACAAGCAAGCAACAGGACTGTCAAGGAAGGAGACAGCCTTTATCTGAACAAACACGGACAACGGATCGAGCAAAAGGGTAAAAAAAAAAAAAAAAGGCAACACACACTGACAGATCGCTGTTGAACGGGAGGCGGAAAAAAAAGCTGGGAAACATTGAGATGTTGGCACTTTCAGAGTGATGGGTAAAAAAGAAAGTTGTTGCCAAGAGAGAAGAGGAGAGGGAGGAACGATGTACGGAGTCTACGAGGAATGATATAGATCAATGAGCACAAGGAACAGAGAAACAGGTTTATCATCGCCGTCGCCTAAGCCGGCTCTTGTAAGATGCGTTCTTGATGTGTTTATCTAAAGTTCTACTTTAATATGGCTTTGGGTTCAACTAAATTCTCTTCAGTTGTTTGTTTCTGAATTTGCTGTTATAATTTGGAATTTCCCGTCTAATCGCTGGCTAATGTCATGTATTGATCCCTGATGGGTTTCACGTTACTAAATCCTGGGTCATTAGAACCAGGCCCAAGACCGGGTTTCAGTCTAGACCTGGGTTTTTGGCCAAAAAAAAAAAACCCGGGTTTTTATTGGTGATGTGAAAGGGGTATTTATTCATGGTCATTTGAGCTTTGTTTCACCTCAGTTATACTGTCACAATAGCATAGTAAACGCACTTAGTAGCCAATAAGTCAATATAAACACCGGTGGCTGAGTAAACCAGGAAGGAAGGGTCAACATCGAACTGTCACGACTTATGGTTATACTCAACACTATAACAGACTTTAGACTCCAAGAAGGAGGCTACAAACTATGGGATGAGTTGCCTCATAATTTGTGGCTGAACGATGGCTCAATGCATAGTTCGATTCCGGGACTAGGTCTTAGATGTGTGGAGTTTGTACGTTCTCCCCATGTCTGCGTGGGTTTCCTCCGGGTGCTCCACTAACATGCTGGTAGTTTAATTGGCTGCTGTCAAAATTAACCCTAATAACCAGGTACAGGAGGGAGAGGAGGATATGATAGAAGGCATATAACCAGGTACTGGAGGGAGAGGGGGGTATGATAGAAGGGATATAACCAGGCACAGGAGGGAGAGGGGGATATGAAAGAAAGGATATAACCAGGTACAGGAGGGAGAGGGGGATATGAAAGTAGGCATATAACCAGGTACTGGAGGGAGAGGGGGATATGACAGAAGGGGTATGATCAGGGAGAGGGGGATGTGATAAAAGGGACATGAGGGAAACATTTCTATAAGGAAGAGAATGATTAGAGCACAAGGGCAGCACTGACACTAAGGGTAGGAGGAGAGGAGGACATATGAAGTACAGTGAATTTGTGGAATACCTTCCCTTGGGTAGGTAGTAGAGTTAATATAAGAATATCATGGACGGGTCAAGTATCTGCCATTAAACTGTATTTATTATGTTTGTTCTATGTACTATGTCCATTAGACATAGCAGGTACTCTGGTACATGGCCCTGTCCCATTAAGCAATGCCAAGTTCACCTGGTTATCTTCCTTTCCGGCCGCATAAAGTTCTACAGAGGCGTAACTCGTGTTTTACTGCACATATTGACTATTGCTAATGTACAACGGGCCTGACATGTGAAATGTGCTTTTTTTTTCCGTGTCCGCTGCACAAAGGGTATCGATCGCAGCGCATGTAGAAGGACTGATAAACACAATTTGCTTGTAACATTCTGACCCTATTAGCTTCATATTAAGGCTTCTTGGAAGACAGATGGCGGGCAGCTTTGTGAATGACCGTGAAGTTGCGCCCTCTCTCACCTTGAGGCTAGATCATCAATAGCCGGATCTATCGGCCTCATGAATGCATTCATCGGCCAGCACTTTAGCCGGCTTGCACAATATTGATGAGAATACATTTTCATACATTACGCGGCAGCACTCTCTCTGCTGTAGAGGGCCGAGGTCCCAGAGTAACGCAGGAGCGCTGTGCAGGACAGGAACTGCACCCAGAGAGCGTCCAGTCTGCACCCAAGCGTCAACGGGCCAGATCAGAGAGCTAAAATCACAAGCAAAGGTATCGGGCCGTATTCACAGATCCGTTTTTTAAAGTACGCAATTATACGCGCGCATGTAGCAAGGCCACACCCACCAACACCCATGACACCCCTCTCTCCCGGTCATGCAATCGTAGACTAACACCTCCATAGACCACTCTGTTCTTTAAGTGTGTACTTACTGCCTTCCCCCACTCTCTTTCATGTAAATTTTTAAGTACGTATTTCTACGCCGCCCATCCGTACGTATGTCCCCAAGTGCGATTCACATGTCTGTGCCTAAAGCACTTATGGGCCTGATCCACACCTCTGCCGATGCGCTGTGCGTACTAACACACAGCGTATCGGCATGCGCTCCCCCTAACACTCCCCCTGTGGCTACCCTAACTTTATCCGGCGTAACACTGTGAAATTACGCCGGCCACAGCAGCATGACTACCCAAACCCACCCTGCCGCCCTCATTTCCTTACCTCACTGTTGCGTAGTTACGGCAAGGAACGGCCCCACCACCATAACTACGCAACAGGGACGCCAGATCCTAAGGAACGGGTTTCCCCCGACCACACCAGGCAACATCTGCTCGGCGCATGCGCAGAATGGCAAAACTGGCGATCTTACGCATACGGCCGCCGTCACCACGGCGCCGGCCGTAGTTCTGGATCAGGCCCTAGGTGTGTATATTCAACGTAACTTCTGTAAATAAAGTTATGATGCGTGAACAGATAAAACGTACCTAAAAATACGCACGTGACTCCACGTGAAAACGGATCTGTGAATACGGTCCGTCATCTGCATTCTGATAGGATTGCCACGGATCTGGTTTGCGGGTCTGAATTTAGACGGTGATCATGTGACAGTTTTCAATCAGACAGAGCGGAATACCACAAACATGTCGGAATTACAGTAATCCTGACCCTGACCCTAATTCCTAACCCTGGGAAGCAGTTGCCGCTGCAGGAATCACTGTCTTGACACGGATGCAGCCGGCAGCTTAGTGTTATTTAATCAACAATATTGCTATATATATATATAGGTGCCTGTTCCACATGCCTTTGGTGTTAGGCTTCTAGAAGGGGAAGGTTAGGCCTAGGCTGCAGAAAGGAAAGGGTTAAAAGTTTAGAATGCGGAGAGGGGAATGTAGGCATTGGGCTGCAGGGAGGGGAAAGGTTAGGGTGAGGCTGCAGGGAGGTTTATAGTTAGGCTGCGGAGGGGGGAAGGTTAGGCTTTGGCTGTAGGAAGGGTTAGTATTAGGCTGTGGGGAGGGTTAGGGTTAGGTTGCGGTGAGGGTTAAAGATAGGCTGCGGGGTGAAGAGGGTTAGGGTGAGACTGTGGAGAGGGCTGGTTAGGGGTAGGCTTCGGAGAGGGGAAGGTTATGGTTAGGCTGCAGAGAGGGGGAAGGTTAGGGTTAGGCTGCAGAGAGGGGGAAGGTTAGGGTTAGGCTGCAGAGAGGGGAAGGTTAGGGTTAGGCTGCAGAGAGGTTGAAAGCTTCGGGCCTTTCCAGGTCTCCAAGATCCTGGCGGCTTTGGCCAAGAAGGAGAATGTGAATCTTGTGCTTCTGGGGAAGCAGGTAAGCGATGACGGGATCGCCCACGACAGACTATGGCTCCTTGCGACCTCGCATTGTGGTAGGGCGGGATCCTGTGGGCAAGTAACCAGTATCCCCAGCCAGCGAGCAGTGCTCCTAGGTGCTAGATTAGATGCGATTCCATCTTTAGGATTCCACCTCCATGTAATAAAGAGCCATGGAATAATAGGAAGTGACCGTCACTGCGACAATCCCGCTATCCACACGGATACAGGAGACGGCTTAATTGCATCATCAACTGTGCTGAATTTTTCGACCCGGAATATATCATGTTGAATGTTTTTTTTTTTTTCAAAAAGGTACCTGTTCAGGTTAGGATTAGGCGGCGAAGAGGGTTAGGGTTAGGCTGTGGTACAAGGATGGTTAGGCTGCAGAGAGGAGAGGGTTTAGTTTAGGCTGCAGAGAGGGGAAGGTTAAGGTTAGGCTCTGTAGAGGAGAGTATCAAGCTTAGGCTGCATGACCAGGATGTTTAGGGTTAGGCTGCAGAGAGGAGAAGGTTAAGTTTAGGCTGCAGAGAGGGTAAGGTTAGGCTCTGTAGAGGAGAGGATCAAGCTTTAGGCTGCATGACAAGGATGTTTAGGGTTGGGCTGTGGAGAAGGGAGGATTAAGTTATGCCGTGGAACAGGGACGGTTAGGGTTAGGCTGCAGAGAGGGGGAAGGTCAGGGATAGGCTGCAGAGAGGGGGACGGTTAGGGTTAGGCTGCAGAGAGGGGGAAGGTTAGGGTTAGGCTATGAGAAATGGAGAAGGAAACAAAGGATTAAGTACTTAAATCTGGATCGGGTCCCATGTTTGTGCCGGGTGACTTCACTATGGTGAAATGAAGCGTTCTGTTGTGTAATCGAGCCTCTTAAATAAGACTCAACCAGCCCGACTGGCGTAACGGGCACATTATCTGTGAAACGGTTAACGGCGAGTCTGCCAGCCTTAATCAGGCCAGCCTCCCGATGGTGCATTCATAGGCATTCTGAGCTTTTGTGCGGCTTTTTGAAGCTCGGCGTGATGCAAGCTGTTGTGTTTACTAGATCACATCGGCTATTCATCTCTTAGCCGGCTACCTGCCGTTTGTCACAAGAACGGGTGCTCACGCCGCGCCGAATCCTTTTCTCTGAAGACGATCGGAGAGGAAGGCAGGCTTGCCAGGCCTGGAGAACACACTCTAAACAGCCCATTTACTGGGACAGTTTAAATGCCACATAAAAGAGAAAGAGAAGTGGAGTATGCTTATCCACGGTCAACAGGGAACCCATTCTTCCTCTATTGTGGCAGCTTCCTCTCACTTATCAAGCCCTCCTTTCATCCAGAGTCTATTGTAACAGACCATAACAGTCAGACTTAGACTGGCCTCATACAAAGGGCAGATGTGAACTCCGAGCCCTCCCTCACCGTATGAAGTTCACGAGCTCTCCATAGGGGGGCTCCGTAATGTGCCGCTCACAAATTATTATTCAGGGAGCCGGTGTCTGTATTCATACCACGGCAGAACCCTACAAAATCTGCTTTTCCAAACATTGCATTAAAAAAAAAAAAAAAAGCCCCATTGTGCAGACTTATTCTGAGCCCAGAAATGTGTTAATGAAGGCTTTCACTTAATGCGGGGATTTAATCCCTTATAGTTTGTACCAATCTATACTATTCTACCGAGCAGAATGGTTCAACTCCAAAAGATAGCAAAGGTTACATACAGGACAGGAAGTAGTCACATGGGGCTGGATCCAGACTTAAGAAGGAGCTTAAAATTAAGAGGAAAGTTACACCTGGGCAAAACCATGTTGTTTTCAGGGGGAGTCAAGTTAATTGTATTCTTTGCATGCAGGGATATATCTCTGAATTGCTTACTGAAAACAGATACTGATCAGCGTTACTATCACACTGTTATTTAGACTTGGGCTGGGAAATATCACCTCTCAACACTAGTACTGTTTGCAACAGATGAAATATGACTCCCTGCAATCAACATGATTTAGCCCAGGTGTGACTTTAAGTTCTTATTTTAAGAAGATTCTTAAGTGTGAATCATGTCCTTAATTTCAAGCTCCTTCTTAAGTCTGAATGCAGCTCATGGTCTCTAGCAGAGTCTGGTGCCCCTGAAACTTATGGTAATATGTAAGCGTTCTGATAGGAGAAGGGAAGGGAAGGGAACCCCAGTTCCAAACTGGCTGGGAAATCAATTGCTTTTGCCTCTTCGAGGCAAAGCAATCGATAACCGCCAGACCAAAGGCGCTGCGTTGAAAGGTGAGTATCAATCTGTTCCCAACCCTTACCCTAACCCTCCCCCTTACCATTACCCGAACCCTCCCTTCCCTGCAGCCTGAACCCAACCACGAAGTCTGTCCCCAACCCTCCCTTCCCCAGAGCCTAATGCTTACAGTCCTAAGAGAGGTTACTCACTTCTGTGGTGGGTGTGACGGCTGGCTATGCGACAGGTCTGTCTGTTTACGAAAAATGAATGGGTGAGTATCTGCTCAGCATTCATACCCATTCTAAAAAAAAAAAATATCTGCAAAAGGCTGCCTTGTAGAAATAGTGACAGCCAAAAATGAGCTTCCGGCTGTCTCGGTTTCTAAAGGTGCCTATTCTTGAAGACAACTGACATCGGGGAGGGGGCGTGATTTGCTGTTCCAATGATATGAATGCCGGGAATTAATAAGCCGACAATATAACATCACATCTTGGTTCTGGACCAAAGGGGCCAGGAAAATGGTTAAGTGAAGAAACCCTAAACATCAACGTCCTGCAGTCTAACCTTAACCGTCCTCTCTCCACAGCCTAACTTTAACCTTCCCCTCTCTGCAGCATAGCTTTAACCAACTCCTTGATTCAGCCTAACCTTAACCTTCCCCTCTCTGCAGCATAGCTTTAACCAACTCCTTGATGCAGCCTAACCTTAACCTTCCCCTCTCTGCAGCCTGCCTTAACCAACTCCTTGATGCAGCCTAACCTTAACCTTCCCCTCTCCGCAGCTTAGTCCTAACCATCTCCTTGATGCAGCCTAACCTTAACCTTCCCCCTCTCTGCAGCTTAGCCTTAACCTTCCCCTCTCCGCAGTTCTACTAATGTCAAAAGGGGCGAGAAATGGTCTTGTCATCAACACGAGACGTTCAGAAACTTCTAATTCGGCGAATAACTGCTGAGCTTACCCCTGTTGCTAAATTATTCCGGTGCCAGCGCGGGCAGCTTACACGTAAAATGATCTAAAAGGAGAATATAAAATGCAGCGCTCTGTGAAAGCAGATTGCTGTAAGACCCTCTGGCAAGGCAGGGGTTTCATAAACAAACCCGGCTAATAAGGCAGTCTTGCCGACACAGCGCTCATTGGGAAGTAAGAAGTGCAATGACTTCATCTCGTCTCTCCTTGGCTTGCCCCTGTCGGATGGCGGTCTCCTGAATTTCAG
>WWET01000490.1:197156-212468 GCA_011038615.1 Limnodynastes dumerilii
CTGAACCTGCACCTTTAAAAGATCGTTTTCGAACACCTTCAGCTTTTATTTGTATCTTATATTAATGGTTGTAGTAACCTTCTGAGAAGCAGGTAATGGCTGTTATAACGGGAGTAAATTCGCACAGCGAGCTGCGATTTCATACGGAGCCCGGGAAGCTTTCCTGGAATGTAGAATGATTTAATTAGATGCGCTTGCAGAAATGCCTCAGTATGCTTCTCATTAGGACACATTAGCAAGATCGGAGCGAGTGTTGGCACACTCTTAATTAAATACGGGTGTGAGAGGATCAAATTATGCACTTCACATCTTGCAACCTTTGGAGCCATTTTTCACGGAGCCCGAGGCACGCGGCTACCTTAAGTGGAGGAGGCAGCGGTATGTTCTGCAGTGGCAGAGCTGTGCAGATTTTTGCAGGTATTAAAATTCACGCACGGCTCATCGCCGCACGTGAATGGTGTCTTCTAGCGTGTGGCGTTTGGCCGTTAAAAACGCAGACTCATTGGAAGATTCTAATGTGCGCGATTAAGGGATTAGACGCAAAGTGCGTCTACTGCGGTAAACAAACATGACGTATTTTCTTTTGCCCCTTCACAGGCTGCCAGATAAAATGCGTGATACGGCTTTAGGCGTGATGTGACGTTTCACAGATATATCTTGAAGAACGGAGTCTGCCCTTTAACATCCCAAGAGCTTCAACCCAAGTGTGGATAACTAGAAAGTCACCCGACATTTTTTGACTTATTGAATTGGCTTGGACTTTTATGGGACTGGACCCAGAGTTTAAAATAAGAGGAAATCAGGTGGAAAGTTACTCCTGGGCAAACCATGTTGAATTTCAGTGGGCGTCAAATAAATTTTATTCCTTGCTTTTGCTTATTGCACACAGATACTGACCAGCTATACTTGTATTCAGTTATTTAGACATGGGCTATTACACATCACCTCTTAACTCTAATACTGTTTGCAATAGAGGAAATCTGCCTCCCCTGCAATTCAACATGGTTTTGCCCAGGTGTAACTTTCCACCTGATTTCCTCTTATTGTCAAAATCACAAGCTGGCTGCAAGATAACTGGCACAAAAGGAAGAAAAAAACAGGTTCCGTTAAATATCTCAAAAGCGCACAAAACCAGCAAGGGGCATATTTACTAAAGCCTCTAAGAAAAGGAGGAACAGTTTGCGTTGCAACCAATTAGATTATAGCTAGAATCTGATTGGTTTACTGATGCTTTCTTAGAAGCTTTGGCAAAATTAGATTCTGGTTGCTATGGGTAACGACACTAGTTTTCATAAATATACTCTGCAATACATGTTACTCTTTGGTCTGTCAGAGCAGTAACATTATAACAGGGAATATAAAAGTAATAGTACTGGAAGGTGCTCATGTCTCCAGGAGACAATGTGCTAAATAATCTATATGTTATATAGGTGTCAGACTACTGTCATGACCACTAGGTGGCATTGTTTCTTCAACGCTTGGGGATTCTATTTAACAAATAAGTGTATTATTTGACCAACAAAGTAAAGAATTTTCACATTACCTGTGAACACTTCTACTATTCCACAAGTCATATTGTACAATTGTACAGTATCGATGCATTTCAAAGCAGTATATATTGGAGCTGTCCATAAATCGTTCCCAATGGAGTAACAGTGTGCATTTGATTGACTGACAATATAGCCAATATCTGGGCATACGTATGTATAAAATAAATAAATTAATTAATTAAAAGGCGAAAAAACAAAACAAAAAGAAACTAAACTTAAAAAACATGATTTCCCCAAAATAGGGTAAAAAAACCCCCCTGTGTTTAGTTACCCGATTTAGTAAACAGCTGCAGCATTTTTAACTTCGATAACGATCGCTGCGGAAGATAAGGGCTAGGTACAAACTTTACACCTGTTCAGACTAAGGAGGGTTAATCAAGGTCTATATTTTTGGTACTTTTATCTTTGCATTACACCAGCTCTCTGCATGTCTGCTGTACCTGTACATACTTCTCCACCGGTTACACGATATGAGAGTGTAATTGCTGAAATTGGGATTGGCTGTGGAGAGGGGGATGGTTATGGGTAGGCTGTGGAGAGGGGGATGGTTAAGGGTAGGTTGTCCTGTGGAGAGGGGATGGTAAGGGTTAGGCTGTGGAGAGGGTATTGCTATGGGTAGGCTGTGGTGAGGGGACAGTTAAGGTTAGGGTGAGAGAAGAGGATGATTTGGGGTTAGGTTTACCTCTCGACCCTGGAATCTTCAAAGACACATGAGTCGCGGGAACGACGCCGTCTCATCACAAACAGCCGGTCAATTCAACCCATGTATTTACTTTAATGCTGCTGTCTGCAGATAATCTGTCTAGTGTGTACTGGTAGCAGATATTTTCTTGCAATTGTTTCAACAGATCAATGCACGAATCACAAGTACTGATTGTATAGTGTTTGTGCAAGATATCATTGCATTCTGTTTAAACAACCTGCAAACAAAACAATGATTGGTTGATGTCATCTGTCAAGTGTATACCCAAGCTCTTTACTACATGAAACCTTTTCTAGTGTCATAATGCATCAGCGTGCCACTCAAAGTGTGTATACGGAGGCACCAGGAGCCTCTCACCTCAATGCGGCCCCTTCACCAGCCAATGAGAAAGCAGCCAGGAGTCTGCTAGAAGATAATACTATGAACACATTCACAGAACACTATACTGCAGGCAGAGAGAACCCACGGCTCTCCAGGTGTTGGGAAACTACATGCCCCATCATGCTTTGCCAGGTGTCAGCTAGGCCTATGCTTTTGGAGCATGCTGGGAGTTGTAGTCTTTTAATACACAATAGATTACTTATGATTTAATAAAGGTTATAAAAAAAAAATNAGAGAAGCACATTGGGAACCGCCCAGTTGTTCATCGTGCATCATAATTATCTCTACTGTCTCACTAGTTATCACAGGCACATAATTCATTGTCCCTGGACGTCATTGACCCTACACCAACTTTATTAGTAAGAGCATCACCTCTGCCATCAATCCCCACATGCCGTGACCACAGCTACCCAGACTCATTCATCTCTTCCCCCAGGTCAGACCTAGACAATTAGTGGCTATCCAGCTTGTTGCCACTATTGACAAGGCACTTTATAGAGCACTAAAACTCCATAGTGACTTCCACCTGTTCTATTTTTGCCTGTGCTATTCCCAATCACTACCGGGGGGCTACCGATTGGTACCCCATTGCCTGTGTGCCGGGGGATTAGTAGCGACAGGGGTTCCGATCAGGCTGAACAGAGCCCTCATGGGGTTGCCGACAGCTCAGGGTGGGCCAGATGCTTCCTTTACGCCAAACTATCCGCCTTGCACAAGAGATTCGAGCAATATGTTGTGTGTTTACCAATGCATAAATGGAGTGTAATGAGAAAGCTGGATTAATTATTTAGCACACCCCAGTGTAAGCACATGCCTTCACTACAACACGATGCATTACAACAGCCGGCTTAGAAGTAGGTTGGGATGATGCGACTGACGGCAATGATCAAATACAACCGCTTTTACGGATTCTTCATATTTAACCCCTAACACGCTCAGAGTCAAGGGTGCAAATTACTCGACAGCCAACCAACCAATCAAATACTTGCTTTGACTTCTGAGTTTATATCTGATTGGCTGACACCGTGTAGCCTCATGTAGGACGCTCCAGTGGTCCAGCATTAATGAGAACACAGTAATGTATGCGACTATGTACCGGTACAACTGTAGTATAAATTTAGCCAATTATACATGAAAGCTCCTAAGTTACTTACAGTGGCGGACCTACATTTTTTGGGGCTCTGAAACTTGAACTGTTATGGGGGGGGCCTCCTCGCAACCAGCAACAACAGGACAACATCCAGCAAGGTTCAAAGGCCCAAATGGCGGAGAACGGGCTGGTGGGGAGGAGTCCGTGAAAATGGTCCATACAAGGACAGCAGCCTCTATTCTGCACTGATCAGGGGGGGTTTCTGGGTACTCAGAAACTCCCCCTGCATAAAGCATAGGCTAAGGTCAATATTTAGTGCTTTAACCCGTTGGCTTTTGATTCTTTCACTAAATTAACTTTTTTTTTTAACACACAAAAACTCCATCAATTCTGTTGAAAAATGCACTAAACCTGGCTAAAACAAAAAGTAGCTTCAGGGCCCCTCTGGAATTAGGGGCCCTGAAGCTTCCGCTTCATTAGTTTCATAGTAGATCCGCCACTGGCTACTTACATTATGGACCATAATGAGATTGGGGACAATTACATTTCCTGAATAACAAATTATATAAATCTGCCGCTTCTAACTCCGCCTACATTTATCTAAGCCGCACCCCTTTTGTATAAATGAAATGGGGATATGTAGCCGTGGAGGAAGAATGTCTTAAGGCAGTGGCTCACAAACTCTCTCAGCTCAAGGATCCCCCAGTGTCTCCATAATTGCCTTCTCCGTCCTTACAGGCCCCCTCCCTCGTCTCTCTATACCTGATTCCAGTTTTTCCACTTGACGTCCGGCTTCTCCAGCTCCTTGTGCCACAGTGACTTCTGGGGTCAAATGCCCTTTTTTGGGAACTGGCCCTGCATTTGTGGCACCCCTGTGAATCCTCTGAAGCACCCCAAGGTGCCACGGCACACATTGCTACGACTGAACTCTAGTAATTCCTAACCAATTGGCTTGCCCCCCTCCTCTGTATAGGAAAAAATACATTACCTAACTATGCTATATATTTCTATATGCCACTAGTAGTTAGAAAGAACTTTGGGCTGGATCCATACTTAAGGAAGAGCTTGAAATTAAGGACCTGATTCACACTTAAGAATCTTTTTAAAATAAAAACTTAAAGTCACTCCTGGGCAAAACCATGTTGTTTTCGGGGGGAGTCAATATCTTTGAATTGCTTACTGCACACGGATAATGACCAGCGTTACTATCTCACTGTTATTTAGACTTGGGCTGGGAAACATCACCTCTCATCCCTAATACTATTTGCAACAGATGAAATATGACTCCCCTGCAATCAGCATCGTTTAGCCCTAGAGTAACTTTAAGTTCTTATTTTAAGAAGATTCTTAAGTGTGAATCAGGTACAAAGAGAGGAAAGTTACTCCTGGGCTAAACCATGGTGATTGCAGGGGAGTCAAATTTCATCTGTTGCAAACAGTATTAGTGTTGAGAGGTGATATTTCCCAGCCCAAGTCTAAATAACAGTGTAACAGTAAAGCTATTCAGTATCTGTGTGCAGTAAGCAATTCAAAGATATATCCCTGCATGCAAAGACTACAATTAAATTAACCCCCCCTGCAATCAACATGGTTTTGTCCAGGAGTGACTTTAAGTTCTTATTTTAAAAAGATTCTTAAGGGTGAATTATGTCCTTAATTATAAATTCCTTCTTAAGTCTGGATCCAACCCATTAAGCATTGAGCAGAATAGATCATATAATCACATATTCCGAAATATAGACAATATGGAGCCCTGGGACGAGTCTTTATAAAGAATATGAGTGATTAATTTATGCCCAGTACAAAGTGTACACTAACATTTTGGGGGATGACCTGATCCACTGCCAACATCCGGAATTCAGTAACGGAACACGGAACCCCGGTCATCTCTTAGAGGTTCTATCTGTAGTGGACAGTTAGGTTATACAGCATGGTGACAATTCACGCAGACCCTAAGAGGCATATGTGAAACGAATGGAGGGTGTAGAGGTGGGGACAGAAATGATACAAGACACCGGTCTCCCAATATCCCGAGGTATCCATCATGTTTAGGTGTGAGAGGGCTGAAAGAGACATGAATTTTATTTTTATGGCCCTTCTCTCGCAGGATGCTCTGTAATGGCCTGTCTCAGCTCATGGATAATTTAAGAGCGCCGGTTCACCTCTAATTTATGGCGGCTCTGCCTAATCCTTCTGTTCCTGGACAGGAGCATTAAGTGCCACAACCCTCATAAGCAAAGGACAGGTTGAAAACAATATACGGTTTTCCTACTGATGTCTCTACTCAATGGGTGGATTGCTGTGACTTTATCAGGGGGTCACTGGACTTTCCACATAGTGGTAGCAGCAGCTGACGAGTTGTTTATAAACAGCAATGCTCAGCGCTCAGTGTTTATATACAACTTGTGCTGGCAGCCACCACCGCTTTACATACAGAGCCCCAGCTGCCCGCTACAACAGTATACCACTAGCAGGTAGCCGTTCGGTACATGATGCATCTGCAATCAACATGGTTTTGTCCAGGAGTGACTTTAAGTTCTTATTTTAAAAAGATTCTTAAGTGTGAATCAGGTCCTTAATTACAAATTCCTTCTTAAGTCTGGATCCAACCCATTAAGCATTGAGCAGAATAGATCATATAATCACATATTCAGAAATATAGACAATATGGAGCCCTGGGACGAGTCTTTATAAAGAATATGAGTGATTAATTTATCCCCAGTACAAAGTGTACACTAACATTTTGGGGGATGACCCGATCCACTGCCAACATCTGGAATTCAGTAACGGAACACGGAACCCCGGTCATCTCTTAGAGGTTCTATCTGTAGTGGACAGTTAGGTTATACAGCATGGTGACAATTCACGCAGACCCTAAGAGGCATATGTGAAACGAATGGAGGGTGTAGAGGTGGGGACAGAAATGATACAAGACACCGGTCTCCCAATATCCCGAGGTATCCATCATGTTTAGGTGTGAGAGGGCTGAAAGAGACATGAATTTTATTTTTATGGCCCTTCTCTCGCAGGATGCTCTGTAATGGCCTGTCTCAGCTCATGGATAATTTAAGAGCGCCGGTTCACCTCTAATTTATGGCGGCTCTGCCTAATCCTTCTGTTCCTGGACGGGAGCATTAAGTGCCACATCCCTCATAAGCAAAGGACAGGTTGAAAACAATATACGGTTTTCCTACTGATGTCTCTTCTCAATGGGTGGATTGCTGTGACTTTATCAGGGGGTCACTGGACTTTACACATAGTGGTAGCAGCAGCTGACGAGTTGTTTATCAACGGCAATGCTCAGCGCTGAGCGCTTTATACACAACTTGTGCTGGCAGCCACCACCGCTTTACATACAGAGCCCCAGCTGCCCGCTACAGCAGTATACCACTAGCAGGTAGCCGTTCGGTACATGATGCATCGGTGGGGGGGGGGGTCAGCCAGAGCTGCTATCCGCAAGCACGGATATCGGTTACGGTCAACACCCGCTGCTTCAGGACATTGGGGAGTGTATGTGAAGCTGGGGGTGGCCACCCTAGAGTACCGGGGGCTAAAATGGGCAGCAACAGATCAAATTATATTTACACCCCACAGCAGTGGTCGAAGTGGACGTTTAGAAGTGGCGGTATGGACGTTTAGAAGTGGCGGTATGGACGTTTAGAAGTGGGGGTATGGACTGTTAGAAGTGGCGGTATGGACTGTTAGAAGTGGCGGTATGGACGTTTAGAAGTGGCGGTA
Source organism: Limnodynastes dumerilii (assembly GCA_011038615.1). NCBI lineage: Eukaryota > Metazoa > Chordata > Amphibia > Anura > Limnodynastidae > Limnodynastes > Limnodynastes dumerilii. The sequence goes on from WWET01000490.1 coordinate 204,619, forward strand.
TGGACGTTTAGAAGTGGCGGTATGGACGTTTAGAAGTGGCGGTATGGACGTTTAGAAGTGGCGGCATGGACGTTTAGAAGTGGCGGCATGGACATTTAGAAGTGGCGGCATGGACATTTGGAAGTGGCAACATAAAACCTTCATCCACATACCCCAGGGTTGCAGACACTTAAAATCTTCCCTCTGGGAGCTAAAGGCTGGGACGGGGGTTGGGATTAAAGCAAATTTTCCAGTACCCCATTATTTCATTTTTCAGGGGGTGGGATGGGCTTGATGATAACAATTGCCCATCCCTATTGATTACTAATTAGAGTAAACATGACCCCTTCCAATAGGTACACAACACTCCGCTCCTGAGCTTCCAACTGTCACTCACCTGGTTTTAACAAATTAACTGATACCTGAAAAACATTCTTCCGTTCAACAAAGGAGGTTACCATAGTTACTAACAGTTGGAAGTTCAGGACAAGAGCATTTTGTACCTAATGGAATGGGTCATGTTGGAGGGTCTGGGCCTCTCATACAGGAGATTTGTCACTCTCCCGGGACACCAGGAAAAATGCCTGAATTTCGGGATATTCCGGGAGAGTCGGCAACCCTGACATACCGTCGTGGGTAACTACATTACCCACGACGCATTTTACTGCACAGAAAGCCATGTAAGCTTCAGCAGTCCATCCTCAGTCAAGGCAAACTCAAACGTCCCTCACCCTCCAACAAGACTCATCCAAAAAAAGAGCATCTTTGCCCGTTCTGTCAACAAAGGACAAGTACAGAAACTCTCCAACGCGTCTGCAAACAGACGTCTGGGCTCCTGCAACCTTCTGGAAGGATGGCCTCGTCTCTCTGAGAGGTTCTTAGGGTTAGGCTGTAGGGGGGGGATTTAGAGTTAGGGTGTGGAGTTGCTTACCGTTTACAGCACTGTGTCCGGTGCTCCGGGGATCGATTGCTACGCCTCATCGAGGCATAAGCAATCGATATCCCAGCCAGTTCGGAACTGGCTGGGAGCGACCGGCCCTATCGCAACAGGGCCGTTTGCTAAGGGGGCCCACACTCCAGGAGAACTCCCCAAAATGTATGGCTCTACTGAAGCAAGCGATGGCTTCAGTCTGACAGGATGAGTAATATTTCAACCAATTATCCTCAAGATATGAGAGCGGCAATAATCAGGCAAAAAAACGACTCTACCAATTAAAACCTTTTCAAATGGAAAGAACATTTCAGGATAAGTTCCCTTGAATACTGCAAAAAAAAAAAAAAAAGCTAAATCCACGTCTCTTCAATTATCACCCACAGGAGGGGGCATATTCTTTTCCGCGTAATAGAAGTCTGAACTTTCATGAAAGAAGATGCTAGATTTTTTTTCAGTGGAACTCTTTAATCTTCCAACTGTTGACACTAGAAATAACAGATAATTAACTATTAAAATATGTATATAACTACATAAAAAAAGGCAAAAATTAAAGTCGTATACAAAAAAACCCCCCCCTTAAAAATCCCTAAGGCTAACTGTTCACCCACACGCGGCCTTGTGTTCTCACACTGCTTAAAGAGAACATTTTGCAGCATGGCGCCTGCCTTAGGAGACACTTTGATCTTCGTTTAGACACAATCAGGCTTAAGTTTATATTTATACCAGTCCCTATGCTCCGCCGCTTAAAATAATTGGGAAAACTTCCACTTTGTTGCAGAATCAGACATTTTATTTTATTTTTATTTTATTTTTTTATTTTTTTCTTAGACCAAAACTCTCATGAATTATTACAAGAAAGTTTTTCATCATCACAGACAACTCTTGGGAGACAGCACACAGAGCTCCTAATGCTTCACTGTACAGTTATATATGGACCTTTACTAGCAATGGTCAGGCGGAGGGGGGGGGGGATGCCGTTGCGGTCCGGAACTGCCGTATTTCGACAATGATGCAGCCACCAGCTGAATCGCAGCTGTATAATTGCCGGAATGCTTGATAAATAGAAAATTGCTATTGCCTCTTGCCACTCACATGACAGACGGTGATAAAAACATGACAAGCATAACAGGACAGCACGGTGGCTCAGTGAGTAGCATTGTGCCACTGAGATCATGAGTTCGATTCCCGGGCTATCTGTGTGGAGTTTGTATGTTCTCCCTGTGTCTGTGTGGGTTTCCTCAGGGTTCTCCGGTTTCCTCCACACTCCAAAAACAAAAAAAAAACTGGCTGGTAGGTTAATTGGCTGCTGAATAAATTAACCCTAATGTGCGTGTGTGTGTGTGTGTGTGTGTTAGGGACCTTAGTATGTAGCTCCAATGGGACAGGGACTGATGTGAATGTGAAATATTCTCTGTAAAGCAATACCTAATCAAATAGCGCTATATAAAAACCTGTTAATAAATAAATAAAATTAGAAGAAATACTGTTACATTTCGCCAAGCCATCAGATGCCATTAAAAAGTATAACAGTTGTGGGGCAATCAAGGTTGTTTATTAACCATATTTTAGTTATTACAGCAATGTTGTATTAGAATATTTCTAACCTCTCATCATTTTAAATGCAGGGGGGGGGGGGGGACCCCCCACGAAAAAAAATCCATGTTTGCTTTCTCCATTGCCCTTTTAGAACATATTATTAAATTGATTTGAACATACCGTTTTAATTAAACCAAAATACCACCAAAAGGCTTCCTTTATCCGCGCATGGCTGATCTCATAAAATAAGAAACGTTAGCGCTTAATATCGCAAAAGACAGAATTCCGCAATTTCCCATTATTTCCGTTAGTTGAGGAACAAAATAAATGGGTCTCAGTGAGAAAGTTTGAGGTGAGTCGCTGGGTAAAGCAATCAGACGGCGCGTTAGCCGGGAGAAGTAAACACGTGCGTTTCCTCAATTTGTTTATAAATTGCTGGGGATTGCAATCTATCAAGGTAATAGATTGGAGAGACGCTCCACGCGTCGCTACATGAAGAATGACAGCATCGACGCCAGCCATCACACGCACAAAGGTGCTGAGGTATAGGGGGAAGGCAAGAACACAGCCCTTAAAGGAACACCGAAAACACAGCATCGATTCATTCCTGTGATTGGGAGAATTCTGAAATCTATCCCGGATTTTTTAAACTTGAACAGACCAGGGACAGCCCTGATACCGGGCGGTCGGAGCGCTATAATCACACGCTCTGCCTTGATTATCCTGAAGGAACGTCTGCTTATTCGATCTTCGTGATGTAGTTCTCGGTCCGGGACGATGCAGCCACCAGCTGAATGTTCTAAATGCTCAGCAATGAGGAAATTGCTATTGGAAACGGGTAAGTGTTTCTACGCTTTCCCAATAGCAAAACAGCTGGCAATGAGGTTAGGGTTAAGGAGTGAAAAAGGAGGGTTAGGGCTAAAGGGAAAGGGTAGGGTTAGGCTGCAAGATATGGAGGGTATAGGCTGCAGAAGTGGAAGGTTAAGGCTGAAGGGCAAGATTAGGGTTAGGCTGCGAGACATGAAGGGTTTGAGCTATAGATGTGGAAGGTTAGGGCTGAAGATAAGGGTAGGGTTAGGCTGCGAGACATAAAGGGTTTGGGTTATAGATGTGGAAGGTTAGGGCTGAAGGTAAGGGTAGGGTTAGGCTGTGGGACATGGAGAGTTTGGGCTATAGAAGGAGGAGGTTAGAACTGAAGGTAAGGGTAGGGTTAGGTTGCAGGACATGGAGGGTTAGGGCTGAAGGGGAAGGTTAGGGTTAGGCTGCAGGAATCAGAAGGTTAGGGGAGGCCTAAGGTTAAGGTTAGGGGTAGGCATACCTTTTAGAAAACGAAACCTTTGTGGCTCCAGGAGCAGCACCATCAACGCAATCCAAAAATGAGACTGCCAGCAGTCGCCATTGAACAGCCGTACCATGGTCTTTCGAAATAGAGACCCTTGTAACGGGAAACCACACCCCCATCTTCACCTCTGTTTGTCCAAATGTCAATGGCTTTCAAGTGGGTGGGATAAAAACAACCAGTAGCCAATGAAATCATAAGAAAGGCCAAAGCAGGAGGTACTTATCTTTCTTATCCTAGGGAGAAAACAGGGGCCGTCCCTGATCTACCCAGATTTGTGGTTCCAGCTGTGTTTCTTTTCTTTATTCATGTCCTATCCCTCAGTCAATTCTTCCTCTGCTCCGTCCTCTTCTTCTCTCCTGTCCCATCCATCCATCAATTCTTCCTCTGCTCCGTCCTCTTTTCTTCTCTCCCATCACGTCCCTCTGTCTGGTCTTCCTCCGCTCTGTCCTGTCCGCTCTCTTTCTTTTTCTCCGATCTTCCTCTCCAATGACCACCCCCGAAGCCCTCTCCTGCCAACCACTGCTGGAGCTGCCTCATGTGTAGTTAAGTAATTACAGGGTTAATTAGTAATCAGGGTTACTAGAATGATGAACACTATTTGACAGGTTTCGACTTAAAGCTTCTGTAGGATAAAGTCAATCGTTTAAACCTGACGGCCATTAAGCGCTGTCAGGTCTATTCTCTTCTTTCCAAGCATCGCCGTTCCTTACCGTGCCCCCTCAGAGGAAGTTTACAGATATCCTTTATAGGGGAATAAGAGAAAACAATTTCCAGCGCACACATTACCACATTACCATGAAACACATGGAAAAGGAAAGCTGAATGAATTGACACATTTCTGTTAGTGTAAATAAGAAATAAAGCTATAATGAAACCGGTAGGAGCAGCGGAAACGTCTCTCCTCTAGAAGACTGATACAGAGCCGCATACAGCCTGCATGTCAGTTTGATGAACAGCGGGCAGCTTTTTGGGGTGTTTTGACGTTAATGGAAGAAGACGCTGAATGTTATTGTGCATCTTTTTTCTGATGATTATGGTCTCTTAATTACAAACTAGCCTATTGCCTTCCCTCATTGTCTGCTGATTCAATTCTGCCTTCCCCATTCTTTCAGAAGCAGGTGTTCGGTTTACTTTTTAATTAGACGTCTTGTTCTCTGCTCAGTTTTATTTCCCCTCCAATCTTCCCCTGAGGCACAACAAAATCTGCCTCTGAAATACCTTTGTTCATCGGCCTGGAGACTGGCAAGGATGGGGTTAAGGTTTGCAGAAATATTACCTGAATTTACAGAAAAAAAAAACTACCAAAAAACCATGAATGGTATTCAACTGGTGAGAAAAAAAGGGGGTATATCACATGAATTAGCGCTTCTTTACAGGAGCTGCCGTCCCACCCTCCAAGAACTCCCCAACAAAAGCTCAAAACATAGAGCACTTCCAGACTATTGTTCAAAGTGCTCCCACATATAAGTTAAATAATATGAAGGTCAGATGGCGCTTCCTATTTCCAATACATACATATATATCAAAATTATAGATCGACAAAACGCGTAGGGAACAAGTCCACATGTGCCTCTCAACTCGATCAGCTGGAAAAGGTGTGCAACCCTCACGAACCGAAGGTCTCACCGAGCCCGGACTGAACGCGAGATGCTGGATGATCCGAGCCTCCTTACGGTCTGTGTAATGGAGCTGCCAGCTTGCGCTCCAACGCTACCTCTATTTGTTTATTACTATGCTGTGGATCAAGAATTACTCCGGTACATATTATTTTATTTGTGCTGTTGATTTTAATAAAAAGGTTTACACCATGAAGCGCCCCCTTCTCTTCTGATTATTGATTATATTCACAGCGTGGACCTGGACTTGCTAATTTAAAGGAGAAGACGCGTTTTTTTAAAGAAACCTTTACACATTTAGAAGACCATAAAATGGAAGAAAAGTATTCTTTGGGTGCAGGGACCCCTTTAAGTCCCTATGATAGGCAGGGCCCTTTCTTCCACTGGGTACCATGAGCAGGTAGGTGCCCACGGCCCCACAAGTCTAGGGGCCCTTGAGCACTGCTGCCCAGTGCCAACAGTCAAGGCATTTTCAAACGGACTGTCCTAAAAATCAGAAGGTTGGCTGGACATACAAGGAGGGGACAAAAGGGATGGCTGGACACACACAAAGAGGAGGAGTTTAGATGACTGTAGAGACACACAAGAAGAGGCAAATGTGTGAAGGGGGGCAAAGGTGTGATAAATGATCATTTATATGTTGAAATTAAGTATTTTTTAATGCTTAGGACCTGATTCAATTGCCTGCGAAGACAGGAAAAGTGTGAAGCGTGAAGTGCGCCTATTCATGTTTATTACGGTAAGTAAGAATCAGGCCCCAAAGTTTTGGTTACATGGGCGCCTGTGCATTGCTTTGCCGAGGGTCTACAATGCTGTTAAGATGGCCCTGAGGATACGTGAAGTGGCGAGCCGTTCAAGAGTGAGTAGACTGCAGTATGTGTTGGGCTTAACATATAACACTATGGTTGTTGTGATTTTTATCTTGCATTAAAGTACCCTATATATGCAGAAGCAGCAGACACCCTAAATGTGACCCTTTATCCAAATATCAGTTAAGTAGCGTAATTCCTAGGCTCCTCCCCTCGATCGTACGTACTTTAGGCGTTTACGCTTTCCAAACCCTATCTTAACTTTTCAAAGCGTAACCCCTGTCAGCCGTAATGGCTGCACGTACGTAAGCACCTAAGAGCGGCCATACCGTACGATTTAAATGCCTCACCCCGCATATTATCTTTATAAGTAGGTGGGACAATTAAATTAACCACAGGCCCTGGACACTAGTCACACGGCATAAGCTGGAGCTAGATAGAACCCTCAGCCTCTGAGATTGGTCCTGTGGGCTACAAGTACTGCAGATGTCCCTTCTACTGTGACTTTCAACATGCGTGGGTCACTGAGCATATTTCACACATGAGGAGACAGCAGCCTAGGTGTCCTACAGCAAGATCTGAATGAGTGCTACTTCTGCCTGATAAAGCAGGTTTTCTCTCTCCACAGGGAGACACAAATGCTTATTTCCTGCAGTTCATGAGCTAATGGAATTTATAAGATGGACAAGTGCCGGGCCCCTAATTCACCGAGGAAGCCCTCAAAGCCAGTAAATGCTCCTCTGCAAGGCTCGAGGAAACGAGACTCCATTTACAGTCGTGGTAGATCTACTACGAGGAAAGAGGCTTTCTAAACGGTCGGAAAAGACTTTAACATATTCCTGTTGACGTTTATGGATGCTGTTTGTGACAATAGAGGCAAACATAATAGCTAATGGGCATATCGCTGGATGTGTATCTAACCGTTACAGACATATATGGCAGAGATAGAAAATTCTGGATAAAAAAAACAAAACATTACGGAACAATAGAATCTGACAGGAGAAGGGGTTTAAAGTCAGGAAAGTCACATGACCTGAGGCCTCCAATAAGGAAAGGATTTGTGAAGACCTAGATGCAGGAGAGGAGGAAAACTTAGCTGCCAACCAAGATTAGTAGCACAGCACCTTGGATGGTAGAGCAGGAAAGGCGTTACTTTGGCTGTTATATACATATTATATGCAGGATGCAGTCACCATCCACTTTGAAGGCTATTGCATGGATTTTGCCCTTCATTCTACATCCAGTCCTAAATCATCAAAGCCCCCTCCAAGGAGCTAAATTGCCTTTGTGAGTGCAGGACCCCCATTATCTGGACACTCAGTATTTTCAGCTCTGAATAAGACCAGAAATAGGGGATTCCACTCCTTGGCCTGTGAGTAGCATCCACTTCAAAGCCCAGATATAGGATCCATTCCTTTACCCGCTGAACAGAAGCCTAGATCCTAATCTGAACCAGTTATAATTCCCTCTGGCTGCAGGTCGAGGTATTCAGTTATCTATAATAGTAAATAAAGGATAAACGTTTAGCTTACCAGCAACATGGCAGATGTCCCGTTGGGTCTGGACAAATGAATGGTCATCTCTGGAAACATCCGGTCAATCCGGCTGATGACGTCATCGATATATCTGGAAGA
>WWET01000490.1:221073-237532 GCA_011038615.1 Limnodynastes dumerilii
TTTTGTTGATGCTGAATTTTTGATGCATTTATTAACCTCTGAAAGGGAAGGGAAAAAAACCATCCCAGTCACAGCTGCCTCCAGCACAAGTCTTTACATGTCAGCAGATAAAGCAGCTCCGTCCTTCCAGCAACACCAATTAACAATGTTTAATAAGGCAGAATGAGAGGTAAAGTGCTTGGAGAGAATGCTCAGTGATATTCCAGCAGCTGAGGAGGCAACAGATGCAATTCCCGGGAGAGCGGCTGAGCCTGGAGGGGAAGAATCTGCCGCGCTCAGGGACGTCCGAGGCCAAAGGGAGGGAGGAGGAGAGAGTGAGGGAATAGAGAGGACCATATGGGGGGTCTAAATGCACCCCAAGAGCCCCACAATGTCACACGCTTCCCACAATCCTCAAACAGTGCGTGTGTGTGTGTGTTGTGTAGGTTCCTATAGGGCCGTTCGCTATCAGTCAGTTCCGAAATGGCTGCGATATCGATTGCTTATGCCTGTCTCGTTGAGGCATAGCAATCGATCCCCGGAGCACCGATACATAAGAGAAAAAATTACCCCAACTGTTTCCCTCAATTCTAACCCTAACCCTCCCTTCTCTGCAGCCTGACCCTAACCCTCCCTTCCCTGCAGCCTAACCCTAACCCTCCCTTCCCCACAGCCTAACCCTAACCCTCCCTCCCCCACAGCCTAACCCTCCCTTCCCCACAGCCTGACCCTAACCCTCCCTTCCCCGCAGTCTAACCCTAAGACCCCTCCCCACAGCCTGACCCTAACCCTCCCTTCCCCACAGCCTGACCCTAATCCTCCCTTCCCCGCAGCCTAATCCTAACCCTCCCTTCCCCACAATCTAACCCTAAGACCCCTCCCCAGAGCCTGACCCTAACCCTCCCCTTCTATGGTTCTAACCCTAACCCTCCCTTCCTAAGAGGCTACACCTAAGCCGGTATCCAGCAGAGGGCTCGAGGCTGTGAGTTCATGCAATCTACGACACAATTTGCATCAAGCACTGCCCCCATCCCTAGTAATACTAAGAAAAAAAGCATTGCTGGTCAAGGGGGCGGGGCTTCAGGGGAGAATTTGCATAAAGTGTGTAATTAAACCCCGCCCCTTGCTGCCATCTATGGCTTCCCTCTAGGATCTCTGTAAAATATTAAGTTCCAGCCTACTCTGCCAGCGATCAGCTATGTCCATGCTGCTGGAGCATGCTGGGAGTTGTAGTTTGACAAGTTCAGGGATGCCAAAAGTTGCCTACGCTTCTTCTAGACTCCTAACTTCACCAATCAGCTGACTCGCCTCTCTTTCCAATGACGCTCTTTAATTCTTAAAATAAGAGTATGAAGAAGTGGTTTAAAAGTTGGCACAAGAACATCTCCGCTCAGTGTAGATAAAGGGAGAAAGTTACGACTATGTGACGTCACAACTCCACAGGGAGAGGAATCTGCTAAAACCCCACGTTGTATTTCATAAGACTGTTATATTTCCATTACAGCCAAATGTGTTGAAAGCTCATGTTCCTTATGGCTGACTCTCTTTGAATAGAAACAGCGAGTTGGAAAGGCTGACATATGGTCACATATGTTCAGATATTATAAATACCAGCAGATGAAGCACTGGATAGAGCATTAGATTATACGCGGCTGTGTCTGATTAAAATATACAAGTCAAAGTTAATATTCTTTACATAATCTACAGGTGGGAGGTTCTCAGCCAGTAGCACGGGATGTACTCTATGCACTATCGAGATGGGTGACCATGAAAGCTTGTAAAAAGAGCTTGAAGCCATAATTTATTACTATCATCATCATTATTTATAAGGCGTCACAAGGCATAAGCAGCGCCATACAAAATACAACAAAATACAGTACAGATATACAGGGAAGGGATGGACAGCATAGTACATAATAATATACAGTACAGACATACAGGACAGGGACAGACAGCATAGTACATAATAATATACAGTACAGACATACAGGACAGGGACGGACAGCATAGTACATAATATATACAGTAGAGACATACAGGACAGGGATGGACAGCATAGTACATAATAATATACAGTACAGACATACAGGACAGGGATGGACAGCATAGTACATAATATACAGTACAGATATACAGGACAGGTATGGACGGCATAGTACATAATAATATAGAGTACACATAGAGGACAGGGATGGACAGCATAGTACATAATAATATACAAAACAAATACAAAAGTATCACAAAAATACAATAAAGTAAGTAAGCACAGAACGCAAAGCAAAATGCGAGGTGTCAGGCATGGCAGATCAGGGAGGAGGGGATAGAGTGCATTGAGAGGTTGAAAGGGAGCCACCAGGTGGGGACGGGGAAAAAGGGTAGCAGAGGGGGACAAGAGGGTATGAAGTGACGGGGGAGTGGTGAAGGAGGGAACAACACTAGGATGGAGGGCCATTCTCACGTAAGCTAACACACTAAGTGTGAGGGAAGAACTTAAAAAAGACATAAGGAGAAGGAAGGAAGTGGACTGCGGGTGTGAGCGGAGTAGAGGGGGAAAGGAAGGAGAAGAAGGGAGAGATGTAGGATGCAGTGAGGATGGTAAGTGGGGGAGGGGTAACCCCCTGTAACACCCCTCTCGCGTGCGGTTATAGCAGCAGTTATGCCGAAATAACCCAACCACGAATCCGGTAAACCTTGCCCCCAATGTACAATTATCATGGTTCCCCCTCATCACCCTTACAGAGTTTTGGCGGGCAGAAGGGACGCCCCTCCCTGCAGAATGGATCTCTAGGCACACGAAAATACGTTTTATACGCCTGGAGATTATTTGCTGAGCATCTGGTAGGCACATGGCCAGATATTCACCTATCAGGAGAGCCAGCCTTTACCATGCGGAAGTCAGGTGATTTTATTAAGTCTGAATCCGGCTTTAAATCTATTTCAACTGGCTCCAAAACCTTAAATTTGGAAGCTTTATTTTCACGTGAGCATCATGCGATGATGTTCAAAAGCCAACCGCTCCCCGATGGTCATCTCACCCCGAGACTATAGAACGAAGTCTGTTCACGCACCTAAGCCTGCACTCAATTCAAGAGGCCCTTAAAATGCAAGGAGCATCTTCATTTTAATTTATTTATAAAGCGAAAACATTCTGCAAGGCAGCAGAAAAAGGTGTGAAAATGAGAACAGGACCGGAGTAAACATCGCTATGCTAATGCCGGACACTTCCATAGGAAGAACCAGACTCTTTCTGAAGCACACAAGAACAGAAGACAGACTGATGAAGATGGAAGCCGGTGCAGAGGTTTTATTGCGTTGTCATTGAGTAATAGGTGCTCTGGTGAGGACTGTATAAACTGCTCATCTCTGGAGGTGATTTGGAAGCGGCAGGGGGGGGGGTGATGATTGGGATCGAATGATAAACTGCAACATATGTTAGACAAGACATTAAAAGATTCATGGATTTACAATGTATGGGATGTATTTTTCACAAAGCTTACAGCAAATGGGATGGTTGTAACACGCTAACTGTAAGACGGAATCTGGAGCCAACTCCGCACCGGACTACGGTGTACCAATGCTGCAAAGGAATTGGTTTGCCATTTAGAGCGGCTTTATTGCGTCAAAACCCATCCCGACACTAAAACCGCGACGGTTAGGTCATTGCGTGAGCTCTCTATGATGAAAGCTTTGTGACAGCGGCTGGAACATTTTCATAAAATGCAGACCCTCCAACATGACCCATTCCGTTAGGTACAAAATACTCTGCTTCTCAGTTTCTAACTGTCTGTTACTATGGTAACCACCTGTGTTGAAGATAATTTTTTGTTTTTCAAATGCCCAATCCATGTACACACTGTCCAATGTTACAGCAGATACAGCACCCAATCCATGTACACACTGTCCAATGTTACAGCAGATACAGCACCCAATCCATGATACACACTGTCCAATGTTACAGCACCCAATCCATGCTACACACTGTCCAATGTTACAGCACCCAATACATGCTACACACTGTCCAATGTTACAGCACCCAAACCATGCTACACACTGTCCAATGTTACAGCAGATACAGCACTCAATCCATGTACACACTGTCCAATGTTACAGCAGATACAACACCTAACTTCCTAACTGAACCAGACAAGCAATGGTCAGATCGCTTGTGCAAACTGAACGATCCGATAATCGTCCGAGAGCGTTCTTGGACTGTTTTGTCAGCCTTATGAATAATCAACATTGCATAAAAAGAATGGGACCACTATTGTATAGTTTGTGACCCACTTGAACCTTTTTTTTGAGGTATAAGATGACCGACAGTCAAGCTGCTTCTCCAACGCCAGAAACGAGTTAAAGAAAGGTTATAAATGCGATGGCGAAGGAAGAGTGAGAGAGAGGCGAGCGGGGGATACAGAGGGAAAAGGACGAAAACACAAACGCCTCCACCCACTCCCTAATGAAATGCTCCCTGACACTGTATCTGCCTTCATTAGCTGATACGATGGCAGGAATCGGAGGCAGAGGCTGTTGTTTACAGATAAAGTTAAAAGGAAACACAGCATGTGGAAAGAAAAAAAAAGGACTCTAGGACACCGTGTCCAAAGAACGCAGCAAACAGCAACTCGCCACAGACATGTATTGATTTAATTAAGTCAAGAAGTCTAAATGTCGTTAGATTAATGGCGACATGAATTTGCTGTTCGCCGTCTTCTTTTTTTTTTTTTTATTTGTAGCTATGTGAGGAACAATATGAGTCACTAAAGTTTCTTTGCAGGTCATTAATAAAAGTTGGAAACATGGAGCAAATAAGAGATACTGCTGGTTACCCCCCAGGGCCGTCACCAGGGGGGAATTTTTGGGACCTGTAGTCCCGGGCCTGGAAAAGTAAGGGGGTCACGGCGTTGTCAGTCTCCAGTACGAAAATGATTTGGACTGGGTAAGTATAATGATCGGCATACTTACCCATTCATTTTCTGGATCCGGAACCCGCCAGACGCAATACGTCCGCCACAGACCCCATCAGAGAGGCGAGTAACCTCTCCGGGGACTTATAGGGTTAGGCTCTGGGGAATAGAGGGTTAGGGTCATGGAAGAGGAGGATTAAGGTTAGGATCACCCTGTGGGTAAGAGTGTATAGGTTTAGGCTGCAAAGAGGGGAGTCTTAGGGTCAGGCTGTGAGAAAGGGAGTCTTAGGGATAGGCTATGGGCAGGGGCATCTTAGGGCTACGCTGCAGGGAGGGGATGTTAGGATGAAGGGAAGGGAGTCTTAGCGTTAGGCTATGGGGAAAGGAGTCTTAGGTTCAGGCTGCGGGGAAGTGTGTATTAGGGTTAGGCTGTGAGAAAGGGAGGGTTATGGTCAGGCTGCGGGGAAGGGAGTATTAGGGTTATGGAAGAAGGAGGGTTAGGGTAAGGATTAGGGAAAGGGTTGGGGTTAGATTTATACTCACCATTCGGAGCTCCACCTTCAGTGCTCAGGGGATCGATTGCTTTGCCTCTACTTTTTCAAAATAGGGCTTTGGAGACCCTCTCCCTCCTGTACCTGGTTATATTCCTTCTATTATATCCCCCTCTCCCTCCTGTACCTGGTTATACCTCTTCTATCATATCCCCCTCTTCCTCCTGCACCTGGTTATATTACTTCTATCACATCCCCCTCTCCCTCCTTTGCACATAAATTAGGCATCTAGAGTGTTTATATACTATTTATTTTTTACTGGTATAAATATAATCTGTTTGCTTTTATTGCTGTATCCCCCCAGAATAAAGCCTCTATTCCTATAGCTCAGCACCTTGTAGTAACAAGCACTAATGACAACCTGAAGGCTATAGGAGGCTGGGTTCAGGGTCGGTTGGCTTGTTATACACGTACATTGCAACATTTGCCAATATCTCCTGGAAGAGTGATTGGGGCATTTAGAATATTCTTAAAGACTGCAAAGTAAGATATAGGGCAGAACACTGAATTATTTATTAGTAGCCTGGAAATTAAAAAGCAGTAGTACACTTTAGGACTGCAAAGCAGAAGGCTCCGGCTCCTGATACCCTTAACTCCTGAGGTAGAGGAGTTAAGAAAAGGGATTTCTCAGGCACCTCAACTTCAGAGAATACCAGCTCAGTATTAGAGATGTCGCTGTTTGCCTATGAATAGACAGGATCCATACAGTCTATGAGATGTTAGCGCAAACTGTATCGTCCACTATGTAACGCTTAAGAAGGTAGTAGGTTCATTCTAAGATCTCCGCACCTAAGAAGCAGGATCATTAGGGGTGAATACGGTCCAGGGTTATTGAGTTAGGATTATTGTAATACCGAACAGGTTGGAATTCAGATCTTTGGACCGGCAAACCGTATCCTTATATGAGGTTTGGTATCGTCGCGAGTCCCCGCTGCGAAGGCTCATATTGTGAATAAGGGACAGCCGAAAGTTGTTTTTTGGCTGTCCCTCTTTAGAATGCGAGCCCTCCCCGAATTTTTTTTATTTATGAATGGGTGAGTATGCAATTCGGGAGTCTTAGGGTTAGGCTGCGTGGGGAGAGATTTAGGGTTAGGCTGCGTGGGGAGAGATTTAGGGTTAGGCTGGGTGGGAGGAGTCTTAGGGTTAGGCTGCGTGGGGAGAGATTTAGGGTTAGGCTGCGTGGGGAGTCTTAGGGTTAGGCTGGGTGGGAGGAGTCTTAGGGTTAGGCTGCGTGGGGGGATACTTAGGTTTAGGCTACGGGTGGGGGAGACTTAGGGTTTTGGTTAGGGAGCGGGTTGGGGAAACTCACCTTTCGGTGCTCCGGGGATCGATTGTTATGCCTTATTGAGGCATAAGCAATCCATATCCCAGTCAGTTTGGAACTGGCTGGGAGCGATTGGCCCTTTTGAAATAGGGCTGTTTGCTACGGCCACTGGCAGCACATCAATCGTGTCCATTCCTTCCCATCTCACACTGAAGGGTGCAATTTGGGGAGAGCTGGGTGGACCCCCCACCATGTGGCCTCGGACTAACCTCCGTTGTCCTCGGCAGCTTGAAGCAGGAAACCGGGGACTAAAGTTACAGCTCCATCCCCCCTGTCCGCAGGGGCTGTTGCTGAGGTCCCGAAGTGAGCTATTTCTGTAATTCCTCAAGTTACGTAGCAGGGGCCGCAAAGACGAGGAAGTCCCGAAACACTTGTTTAAGCCTCACAATTTTGTGACTCGCTATACCTAATATTATACCCTGGATCCACTGCAGGCCAGATTTACTAAACTGCGGAGAAGGCAAAATTAAGATGCTGCCCATAGCAATCAATCAAATTCCAGTTGACATTCTCTAGTATATAATAATTAAGTGACACCTTCAATCTGATTGGTTGCTTTGGACAACATTTCCACTTCTTCCTTTCTGCAGCTTAGTAAATCTGGCCCTTTGACTTCCAAAAACCCCCCGATCGATGTCTTGCAAAGGTTCTCCTATGAATCAGGACTTTCCCATGGTGCTTAGCAGCTCGGATCAGCAACAGCTGGAGCGCCAGACATTACCCATCTAGCCGCCACAGGCCATGCATATCATTTATAATTATAGATGGTCCCATTTATATGCATCCTCTAAATATTTCAAGAGGGTACGACCTGTTTAATTTACAGCCGAAACCATACAGTGAGGCCTTTCCTCTCCAGCTTGGTGCTTGTTGCATAGGGCTATCTGTAGACTGAATTACAGCTAGCCCCTGCATCACCTCTCACAGGCAGGAAGGGTCAAGCTAGATAAAGAGGCTCACTTAAACTGCAAAAAAAAATAATAATTACACCTGTGACCCCTGCTGAAGCTGCTGATGAAAGGTTTTTTAATATGCAGATGATTGACAGGGAGAGGCTATGCTACAAGGTTACCTTCACCTTCTGATGACTCCACAGACAGGTAAAGACTCTTCCTCCTTCATGCTCCTTCTCCCCCTCTAGCTGCGTGCACACAGGTTGCACTGAAAAGCACTTCTCTCTGATCTCCAGCACGGCTAAAAAAAGAATAATAAAACAATCCAGCCCAAAAATAGAAGAGATCAGACTGTGTATTAAAAGGGATCTTGGGATAAACTGTCTGTAGATAACACAGCTGTGTGTCAAAAGCACGATGACATAAAAAGATGCAAGGATTGCAAAGATGCGGAGAGCAGACAGATGAAAAGGTCTCCATCATGTTTAAGCGGTTTTGCTAAAATCTATGAAACGGTCGTGTGTCTGGCCGTGACCGTGCCGACGCTATATGGGGATTTTAACAGTAAATAAAATATGATACACACACACACGGTGAATTTGCATGGAGTATTGCACACCTATTCAGGTGATTACCTGGTGCAAGACCTGTTTGAATTCTGGCACCACAATGGGGCATAAAAGGCAGGGGGAACTACAGAGGGGCAAATAATGAACTTGGGTCATGAACGTAGGGCATAGAAAGGACTATAGGACTACAGTGGTACAACTCTTAACATGTGCCTAACATTTGTCTAACAACTTTCTGGAGAATATTGTAATGTGGGCACAATGTGCTTGGCAGCAACAACAAATCTAACACTGAATCCCAACTCCATCCCCTAACTCTAAACCCCAACTCCATCCCAAACCCCCAACTCCATCCCCTCACTCCATCCCCTCACTCTAAACCCTCACTCCATCCCAAACCCTCAACTCCAGCCCTGACTCCAACCCTCAACTCCAGCCCTGACTCCATCCCAAACCCTCAACTCCAGCCCTAACTCCATCCCAAACCCCCAACTCCAGCAATAACTCCATCCCAAACCCTCAACTCCAGCCCTAACTCCATCCCAAACCCCCAACTCCAGCAATAACTCCATCCCAAACCCTCAACTCCAGCCCTAACTCCATCCCAAACCCCCAACTCCAGCAATAACTCCATCCCAAACCCTCAACTCCAGCCCTAACTCCATCCCAAGCCCTCAACTCCAGCCCTAACTCCATCCCAAACCCCCAACTCCAGCAATAACTCCATCCCAAACCCTCAACTCCAGCCCTAACTCCATCCCAAGCCCTCAACTCCAGCCCTAACTCCATCCCAAACCCCCAACTCCAGCAATAACTCCATCCCAAACCCTCAACTCCAGCCCTAACTCCATCCCAAGCCCTCAACTCCAGCCCTAACTCCATCCCAAACCCCCAACTCCAGCAATAACTCCATCCCAAACCCTCAACTCCAGCCCTAACTCCATCCCAAGCCCTCAACTCCAGCCCTAACTCCATCCCAAACCCCCAACTCCAGCAATAACTCCATCCCAAACCCTCAACTCCAGCCCTAACTCCATCCCAAGCCCTCAACTCCAGCCCTAACTCCATCCCAAACCCCCAACTCCAGCAATAACTCCATCCCAAACCCTCAACTCCAGCCCTAACTCCATCCCAAGCCCTCAACTCCAGCCCTAACTCCATCCCAAACCCCCAACTCCAGCAATAACTCCATCCCAAACCCTCAACTCCAGCCCTAACTCCATCCCAAGCCCTCAACTCCAGCCCTAACTCCATCCCAAACCCCCAACTCCAGCAATAACTCCATCCCAAACCCTCAACTCCAGCCCTAACTCCATCCCAAGCCCTCAACTCCAGCCCTAACTCCATCCCAAACCCCCAACTCCAGCAATAACTCCATCCCAAACCCTCAACTCCAGCCCTAACTCCATCCCAAACCCCCAACTCCAGCAATAACTCCATCCCAAACCCTCAACTCCAGCCCTAACTCCATCCCAAACCCCCAACTCCAGCAATAACTCCATCCCAAACCCTCAACTCCAGCCCTAACTCCATCCCAAACCCCCAACTCCAGCAATAACTCCATCCCAAACCCTCAACTCCAGCCCTAACTCCATCCCAAACCCCCAACTCCAGCAATAACTCCATCCCAAACCCTCAACTCCAGCCCTAACTCCATCCCAAACCCCCAACTCCAGCAATAACTCCATCCCAAACCCTCAACTCCAGCCCTAACTCCATCCCAAACCCCCAACTCCAGCAATAACTCCATCCCAAACCCTCAACTCCAGCCCTAACTCCATCCCAAACCCCCAACTCCAGCAATAACTCCATCCCAAACCCTCAACTCCAGCCCTAACTCCATCCCAAACCCCCAACTCCAGCAATAACTCCATCCCAAACCCTCAACTCCAGCCCTAACTCCATCCCAAACCCCCAACTCCAGCAATAACTCCATCCCAAACCCTCAACTCCAGCCCTAACTCCATCCCAAACCCCCAACTCCAGCAATAACTCCATCCCAAACCCTCAACTCCAGCCCTAACTCCATCCCAAACCCCCAACTCCAGCAATAACTCCATCCCAAACCCTCAACTCCAGCCCTAACTCCATCCCAAACCCCCAACTCCAGCAATAACTCCATCCCAAACCCTCAACTCCAGCCCTAACTCCATCCCAAACCCCCAACTCCAGCAATAACTCCATCCCAAACCCTCAACTCCAGCCCTAACTCCATCCCAAACCCCCAACTCCAGCAATAACTCCATCCCAAACCCTCAACTCCAGCCCTAACTCCATCCCAAACCCCCAACTCCAGCAATAACTCCATCCCAAACCCTCAACTCCAGCCCTAACTCCATCCCAAACCCCCAACTCCAGCAATAACTCCATCCCAAACCCTCAACTCCAGCCCTAACTCCATCCCAAACCCCCAACTCCAGCAATAACTCCATCCCAAACCCTCAACTCCAGCCCTAACTCCATCCCAAACCCCCAACTCCAGCAATAACTCCATCCCAAACCCTCAACTCCAGCCCTAACTCCATCCCAAACCCCCAACTCCAGCAATAACTCCATCCCAAACCCTCAACTCCAGCCCTAACTCCATCCCAAACCCCCAACTCCAGCAATAACTCCATCCCAAACCCTCAACTCCAGCCCTAACTCCATCCCAAACCCCCAACTCCAGCAATAACTCCATCCCAAACCCTCAACTCCAGCCCTAACTCCATCCCAAACCCCCAACTCCAGCAATAACTCCATCCCAAACCCTCAACTCCAGCCCTAACTCCATCCCAAACCCCCAACTCCAGCAATAACTCCATCCCAAACCCTCAACTCCAGCCCTAACTCCATCCCAAACCCCCAACTCCAGCAATAACTCCATCCCAAACCCTCAACTCCAGCCCTAACTCCATCCCAAACCCCCAACTCCAGCAATAACTCCATCCCAAACCCTCAACTCCAGCCCTAACTCCATCCCAAACCCCCAACTCCAGCAATAACTCCATCCCAAACCCTCAACTCCAGCCCTAACTCCATCCCAAACCCCCAACTCCAGCAATAACTCCATCCCAAACCCTCAACTCCAGCCCTAACTCCATCCCAAACCCCTTGTAAGTGGCAAACAGCTTATCACGTATCTGCAGATATTTGTAACTAATTCTCTGATTTTATTTTATATCGGACAATCTCTCTGTTTCTTGAGAAACGTTCAGTAAAAGCAATACGTTTTTGTGCTCGTATCACGATAGAAGGAGAAGAATGCAGGGAGCACCTTAATAAACACCATTTGGTATTTAAGCAATGTGAAGAGAGTCGCGGTGAAGCTGTGTGGGGACGGTTTATGCAAGAATGCTGAGAAGAATGCCTTCTGACCCCGAAGCAACAGCAGCCTTTCTTGCCCTATTGTTCGGAGGAGGAAGTCACCTGGGGATCCGGATTGTCTGCCTGTTTCATCAGCCGGTTCTGCTACGATCTGTTAGAGCCTTGCTTAAACTAGCATTCACCCTCCCACAGGGAATGGCCAGCCCGGCCTTGGAGTATAGATTTACTTAACAAGACGTGAGAGGGAGGAGGTGAGGGGGCAGGACATAAATAGATCGCTGCCTACAGGGGGGTTCTCATAGACCACTCCATGGGTGGTATATTAAAAAAACACAACGTATATCAGTGTTGAAAAACCAAATACACTCTAGTGGATGCAGGGATGTCCATCTAACAATCTAAGGGCCACGTGCTAACTTTGTTTGGTAATAATTTCACATTTAATCCAACTCATCCATAGCAGCCGGCATCCACTAAGAGATAAGCCGAAAGCAGCAGATCAGGGCCCAAAATGGCCAAACTCGGCCCCAGTAACCGCACTGCCTCCGATCTGAACTGGGTCAACACAAATGGATAATCAAGCAATGCAATTATTGGAAGAGAGGGTTTATGGATGACTTTGACAGTGTTCTTAATAAAAATTAAAAATACGTTTAAAAAAAAAACATATTTGTTTGCAAAACGGTCATTCCCTTTAAACCTGGATGGGCCTAAATGCATTCTGATTGGGTAACAAAAAAGCATCCGCTATCCCATAGGAAGGATGGCCTGAAGAGAAAAGCGGAATAGTGCAGTGAACATAGTAGACACGGGACCTGATTTATACCTCTGTGTGTTTCCCGTGTGCACGGAGGTCTGTAAATCCGCACGTGAATGGAGACGCGATGTTATGGACAGAACCCGGGCGTAAAATCTCTGCACTGATCTGCATCTGTCTGAACGGTACGACCGTGGAACATCTGGCCCTTGTAAGCGCATGCTGCCAGGAAATCACCCGATGGGTGACGTTATTAGGCAAGGATCAGGTCCGCGGGTTGTAAAATAACGGTTAATCACAGGTCGCACATCAGCAGTGGTTATACAGAGGGGGGTTTGCTACACAGGAGGAAGGAAGAGACCTGCAATCTTGCTAGAGGTTTGCAGTCATCAGCTGCAAACAGGCTTATTCACCATTACACAGAGCTTACAGACAGAAGACATGAGTCTAATTACAGCTAGTTAGTGCTGGGGAGAAAACCATATATAGATGGATTGTGGACAGGGTGACAGACGCCAGCTTAGTGGTCGTGACCAGAGAAGGTATTGCCTGTTTAGTATATTTATTTTCTACATGTTTTATATATTTAATCACTACGTATTTTCTGTTAGTCTCCCACTACCTTTTAGATTGTAAGCTCTTGTGATCCCTCTATCCTCCTGTCCATCTCTTCCTTCAGACTCCATTACCTGCACGGGGCTACATACCATTTGGGGCACCATAGTTATATATTTGTTTATTAACAGTTTTTTTTATAGAGTGCTTTACAGAGAATAATTCCCATTCACATCAGTCCCTGTCCCATTGGAACTACATAGAAAGGACCTCACTACCCGGGTACCACCTTTCACACTGCACCCCTACCCGTGTCAGACCCGGGAATAACCCTTCTTTTTACCCGGGTTGAATTCCCGGGTCTTCTGACATGGGTCCACCCGTGTCAGAAGACCCTTTCACATCTCCATGAAATACCCGGGATTTTGCCGAGACCCGGGTTTTTGGCGAAAATCCTGGGTATTTCATGGTTATGTGAAAGGGGTATTAGTAGTCATTTTAACTGTTTAAATTGTGTTTTATACATACTTATTATTAAATGTTATACATTTAAGCAATGTGTTCTTGAGTGCTGTCCTACACTAGCGCTGACCGGTACATTTCTTCACATTTTTAACCCCTTTTGAGGCTTTTAGGCAGAGAGCCTCACTGGTTACTAGCGCTCAGGACAAATAATTTAAAATTTGGGATAGGTTACTCTCCAGTTTGTGGCCTCTTTCGTGTTTTCAAATAAGAGTGAATAAGGAGGAAAGATACTCTTAGGAAAAGCCATGTTGAATTGTAGGGAGGCAAAAGGATTACCCTTTTCACAAGTCATAAGGGTTAAAAATATCAACAGCGGCCCACTTGTATCTGAAACTCAGATAGCCGATATGATAGCCATAATCGCCCATAGTGAATGCAGTGCCCACTTTCACGGACTGACTTGGGTGGGTATCCGCTCTGGGTTCCCGGGGACGTGATAGTGGAGATTCAGCAAGGTAGCAGAAGCTTGGAGCCTTAGTATAGGTTTTGCTCATGAGTCAGTGGGCAAAGGGAATTACGTGGCTTGGACTAGGACTGGAACTAGAGCAAGACTTGACTGAACCTGGACTAGCCAGGAGTGGAACTGAAGTAAGACTTGACCTGGACCAGGTGACTTGAACTGGAACAGGATTGACAGTCTGCAGACAGCTGAGGTCTTGAGGCTAGAGCAATACTCTGAAGGCTGTTGAACAAGATAGACAGTCTGCAACAGCAGAGGTCTTGAAGCTGGAACAATATACTGCAGTCTGTTGCTGGCAAGGGGTAATCAGGCTGATTGGTGCAGCTGAGCAGGCAGGCTACAGCTGAAGCCTGAAATCAGAGTTCTCACAAGAAGCAAGACAGAGACCAGGCACCCTGAGTGAACAAGTTGTTCTGGCACTGAGGACTCAGTGCTCTGGGTTTAAATAAAGCGTCCCTGACCTGGATTGGACAGAGAGATCATGTGCTTCTCCTGGCTTGCGTTTTGTGACAAATGCCGTCTCAGGGAGTGTTTAGTGGGAGGGTGGAGGGTTTTAGATTCGCCGGGGAGGGGGAGGCAGAGAGATGCATTATCAGTGCGTAGTTTTCTTCTTAAGAAGGGAACTACTCACGGTAAGATAAGGTAGCCCTATGGCACTCTTAAGTGCCATAAGGTACCTAAAAACGGGGGGTGGGGGCTTATCTACCATTTTTCCACAGATAACCTCATCTGAGTGGGCCTAGTATAAGCACATATCACCTGTGCAGCTGTGAAGTATTCTTCTTTTATTTTATATTTATCTTATAGTAATTTAGTGTTTTGTGTTTTTAATTTCTGTGCTTCAGATTAGGTTTGTAGCTTATTATTTATTGTTTGTGTTATTTTGTATAATTTCTCTGGGTTTGTTTTAAAAGTATTCTTTTTTTTCTCTTAGATAATTAGTCAGCTGTGCTAATTGCTTTGGCTGTGGTAATTGATTAGTTCCTTGTGTGTTATTTAAAGGGGTTGTAGTTTAAACCTGCAAAGGTGTAAACCAGCCTGGTTTTCATTGCCTGCTTTTCTAAGCACTGATTTTCAAAGCATCTTGGAGTTATACCTGGAGTTTGAACTGGATTTGGCCTGAATTTGGGCCCATTTAAATAATCTTTGTGTATTGCTTATCTAGTGAAGTTTGCTTATTTTCATCCGAATAATTCTTCTAGGATTTCTGGTGTTGTGCATTGCAGTGGTTGTGATGCTTTTGTTTTGCGTGACACAATTTGGAAACTCAGGTGTTGTCCAATCTGTCAGAAGATGTCTTTTTTGCGGGATGAGATAGCTAGAATGCATGGTGAGATATGCAGGATGTCTATATCTTCGATGCCACCATTGCCTCAGAGAGTTCCCAGGAGGTGCACTGGGTGGTGAAGAATGCTGGTAAGGTTCCAGTTGCAAAAGGACACATTGCACAGGCTGTGCCCTTGCAAAACTCATATGCAGCACTTGGAGACCTGGACTGTATTACAACAGGTAATGTAGAGCATGAGGTGTTGAGGGAACCCGATGGCGAGAAAAGGGAATCCCTGAGAAGGACTGCACTTCTTGTGGGGGATTCTATTGTTAGGGGTATCCAACAAAAAAGAGGTTCTGAAATTATTAATCAGGTGAAGTGCTTGCCTGGTGCTACAGCTGCATGAGATAAAAAGCACATTTTAAACATTCTAAAGGCAATCAGCAAGGAAAGGGGCTTGATGTCATTATCCACCTTGGGACAAATGACTTGGCCAATGCTGGAGTGGTGGCTGTTAAAGATGAGTTTAGAAAGTTGGGAAATGTTCTTAAGCAGGTGGCAAATACTGGAAGGATTTGGGTTCATAAAACATAGCCATGCCATCTGGCAAAACAGAAATTTGTATATAAAGGATGGCTCCATCTTCTGTGGAAGCAGATATTCTAAGTGAGCAGTTTGACTGCTTTATTAGAAACCATTTAAACTAGGAGAAGGGGGGCGTGATACAAATAATAAAAATAGCTGCTCCCCAAACCAAGAAGTGTTGTGTGGCCAGTCGATAATGACAGATAGTATAGCTTCAGCAACTAATGGAAAAGTAACCATAAAAAGCAATATATACATATCTAGCAATAATAATTAACTGAAGAATAGAGGATTTTTAATGCAACCACTCAGAGCAATGGGCCTGATTCAGAGGCTGAAAATAAGAACTTAAAGTTACACCTGGGCAAAATCATGTTGATTTCAGGGGAGTCAAATTTCATTTGTTGCAACAGTATTATAGGTAAAAGGTGAAGTTTGCCAGCTCAAGTCTAATTAGCAGTTTAAAAGTGAAGTTGATCAGGTATCTGTGTGCAATAAGTAAAAGCAAAGCATTCTCCCTGCATGCATAGAATAAAATTAACTTGACTCCCCCTGAAATCAACATGGTTTTGCACACATTTCAGGGGAATTTCATTTGTTGCAACAGTATTATAGGTAAAAGGTGAAGTTTGCCAGCTCAAGTCTAATTAGCAGTTTAAAAGTGAAGTTGATCAGGTATCTGTGTGCAATAAGTAAAAGCAAAGCATTCTCCCTGCACTGCATGAATAAAATTAACTTGACTCCCCCTGAAATCAACATGGTTTAGCCCAGGTGTAACTTT